>MU868576.1:85266-103395 GCA_036418205.1 Ostertagia ostertagi
AATGTAAGCGGCCCCCTAAGAGTGTGGCATAAATTGGAGCGAAGGATATGTCTCGGCGACCAAGTATGAGGTAAGCAAACCAGCCCTTTTGGCGTTTCGGCTGGGACCGTATGCTGAATGTTGGGGAGGGGATGGGGTCCCCAACGGTCGACGGTTTACTTCAACTCGGTTGGTACGATAGGAGAGTACTGACGCAAGTGGTGCAGCTGGTCCAGCAGCTCCGCCAGAAGGGCTGGTTTGCTCACCCCAGGACTAAGCCTTGGAGAGGGGACGGACCCGTCCTCTCTTTAAGGCTTAGTTCTGAGGTAAGCACCAAATTGTGTCGGTTCTAAGGACCGAGTTGAAGTGGTCCGTCTACCGTCGGAGACTCCATCCCCTCCCCAACATTCAGCACACGGTCCCAGCCGAAGCGCCAAAAGGGCTGGTTTGCTTACGTCACCAAGTATGGCCATAATCGCGCCGCTACCCGCTCTGCCTGCCTCGCTGTCTGACTTCAGCCATTCCTGCAGAAAGCATTAGGCTGCTTTCATACTTTGCGCAGGTGCGATCCGTGCGGACCGTGCGACCGAGAGTGAAAAGCGCTTTGGCGCACGATGCGTACTGGGCGCGCAGTCGGCGCCTTCTGATCGATAACCTTGATTTCAGTGCATCTCTCGTCCATTCCCTTCCACCTATGATTTGTTTAGACCGTCTTGCGTTCGGGAATTAAGTTTTTACTTTAGACTCTTCACTGTCCTGGTTGAACAATTTAAGATGAATTAGTTGAGAGCATTTTCCAGTTGCACCCCGAACCGAGTCGCGGCGCGGGCGGTGGAAAGTGACCTGGCAAAGTCGCTGAACAAATGCTATGAGAGATCGCGGGGCATACCCCATACACACTACGGAAAAAAATTATCGCGACAAGATGTCAGTCACGCAAACATTCAAACAATGGGTATGCACCGCGAACATAGCCATCGGGTCATCGGACTGCGAGGCGCGCGCGCCTGCGCGCGCGCTAGGTACGCATCGTGCGCCAGAGCGCGTGTTGACGCTATTCGTTCTGTTCGCGTAGACGCACTGGCGCAAACTATGAAAGCAGCGTTGATGTCAACAGAGATAACGCACAAATCAACATGCAATGAAGGATCCCATTCTCAGGTCTTGGGCCGTTTCTCCACGTCTTGTTTTCTCTTCATTCGCTGCGCAAATACCCAAGCTCCAGCTTGATCCCAAGCTGGTGCTGCTTTTTCATCGTAAACTCTCTCTCTCTCTAAATGAACAACTTTCATGAAAAACGACTTCAGTTACCGTACAACCTAATAGTATTCATCCGTTTTTTGTTGAACAATTTATCCAACAGCAGGAAACAATCAATAAGTCCGGAAATGGAAACAGGGAGCATCAACACCTACTGTCTTCACCAATCATCATCACGAGCAAGTGGAGAAGTGACAGTTTTTTGTAATCCGCTAATAGCGACGTGGTCTCCCACAATCAGAGCATCCCAATTATAGATCTGAAAGGGATTTTGAAGATTCTCGGGAATCTCAAAAACATTATAAAGGAGTGCCCACGAGTTGGTCTACTCCTTTCGCTTGACGCTCTTTTCATCCCTGCTTTACTACCCTGTTTGATTCTACATATTTCGTTGT
Organism: Ostertagia ostertagi; assembly: GCA_036418205.1. Classification (NCBI taxonomy): domain Eukaryota; kingdom Metazoa; phylum Nematoda; class Chromadorea; order Rhabditida; family Trichostrongylidae; genus Ostertagia; species Ostertagia ostertagi. The sequence continues at coordinate 86,901 of MU868576.1, forward strand.
TTCCAATATAGTCAGCCCATGCCAATGAACGCTCAACGCGTCATATTGTAAACTACTTTCTATTCTATCTCAGAATTTTGCAAACTGTAGACGACCACCTTTGGCTGACCATATTGGAACAACGAAATATGTAGAATCAAACAGGGTAGTAAAGCAGGGATGAATTATTGGTTTATTGGTTTATATTTATATTTATATTTACCACTTGATTTATTGGTTTGCTTTTCGATTTCTGGCTTATAACTATCCTCATACTATAGGACCATTTAATTATCCAAGCCTAATCATCAATAAAAGCGTCGCGCCACAAACAAGTCACAAAAGGACGTCGAAAACCTTTTCGATTTTTTTCAAGTTTGATCAAAAATCACTAAAACGCACCTGCACACATATAGGAAGGGTAGCCATTCACAGGTGACGTATAATAATACAGAAAGGAAGAAGAATAGTAAACAGGAGAATAAGGAAGAAAGCGGGTGAACGAAAGCAACCCGAGAAGCACAATGAAGCCTGGAGCGAGCAGCCGAGGTCAGCAGATCGATTGCGGTAGATCACAAAGATCAATAATGATTCTGGATTGGTCAATTTATAAGCTTCGCCAAGTACATTAATTAATAATTCTGGATCATATATTGAACACGATCTGTGACCTTAATGGAGTGCGCCATGAATCCAAAGTTCACGTATTATTTCGGGAGAATCTGAATGCAATACCTTGGTTGAAATTTCGGCCTACCCACATATTGTAATATTCATGCCATCTGTGTAAAGCACATGCATTCAAGCTTATACCCAAACGTTTTCGCTTTATTATTTAATTAGTGCCCTTGTTCACTGGGAACCCGGCCACAGACCCATGCCATGCAATTTCCCTTCGTATTTTGGTAATCGCCCTTGTATGTGTGAGTCGCTTGCGCAAGCTGATTTTTTGAATACGGTAGGCGCAAAATGTACGTGGGGATTGGTGAGGGCTGCTGTGACGTCACGAGACGCTGTGAGAATCGATAACCGCTATCCCTTCATTGCTTTTTCTACTTTTGATGCTAATTTCTTACTGTTCGTAGGAACATAGAGTCCTTCCCTCTCCTAAGGCTTAGTCTATCGATCGATAGTGTATATTCTTACAAACCAGTAGGAAAAAAGCACCAAAGCTAGAAAAAGCAACAAAGGTCGTGATTATGTATTCCCACATCGTATTTTGACGTCATAGTGATCCTCGCGAGTCCCCCCCCACACACACACACTTCGCGCTTACCGTATTCGAAAAATCGATGTGCCAACCCGACTAACACAGCATCATCATCTTTAGGTCGATGTCAGACTTTGCGAATCGAGCGATTCGCTACTAGCGATTCGCTAGCGTCTGCGGTCGCGTTGCGGTACCAGCCAATTGAGTGATTCACTGGCCGCGACGCGACCGCGGACGCTAGCGAATCGCTGAATAACTTCGTATAAACAGAGTCAACCCTCAATGCGTTGCGCTAGTGTTTTCCAAAGAGCACGTGTGAAGAGGACTCACGCAGAGGGTCAAGCTGTATGGGCGGAGACACAGACGGCTCGAGCATGCGAGTGTGAATGTTCGCGCGAGAGAACGTGTCTAATCGGGCGAAACTGCGCAACGTGGCCGTTGAAAACTGCGCAACGCAGGGTTGACTCTGTTCGCAAAGCCTGACATTGGCCTTACAGCGAATACAAAAATGTTCCTTACTGATGTAAGCCACTGGTGTAAACCATGTATTCAATTTCGATTCATTATGCCAGAAAGCATAATTTTATAATCTCGCTGTTTCAGTTTTCCCAGTCCGTGCCAAAGCTGGATTCGGTTTGAAGAACAAGGGGAATGCCTTTCCCTGTTTAGCTAATTATGCTCTGCCTCTGCGGAAGACTTTTTCAATGACTTGTATGTCCATTCGACAAATGCAAGTCACTAGTATTTGCCCTGATGATAGTGGCTTCAACTAGCCCCGATTACGGAAGAAAGGAAACGCTCATTCAGTTTGGATGAGGTTCGATCAGAGATGAGATTGAGTGCAGTAGCGGCGCCACATGCCACTGCTCCAGCGCATCGTTTTGCGCTTACAAGGAACTATACATATAAACAGATCTAAGGGTGGCTCAGACAACTGAGGGTAGGAGCTGATCCAATCCCCAGTCGTATGGGCGTCCCAAATCACTGACTGTGACTATTGCGGCTTTCCGAAGAGCGGCTTTGAATACGTACATCTGCGAATCAAGAATTTTAGTTGATCTAGATGTTCTAAGCGTATCCCCATAAGGGTTTGTTTCTACAGGCAGTGAAGCGTAACGGTGAGGCGAGCGACTTGACGTCATTGAAACGCAATTAGGAAAAAGGGCTTTTGAGTCTCACCGCCCCCTCACGCGCGAGGGACTGTCCCCCTTACAGGTGGTTCATGGCAACCATCAAACTCCGCTCCACCTTTTCAGCAACTCGTGTTGACTGCTTAAATCGCCCCGTACACGCGCCAACGGCTGATGATAGAAGTCCCTTCTTTTTGATGTGCAAACCCCTAACGGAATCGCCCCACATTGAATGGGGTAGTAAATCGGAGGAGTCTGGTTGATGACCGCCCACTGTGAGTTAACATTTTATCTCTAGCATCTGCTAATTCCACATTTTGAAATTACCCTCCTGGGATGGAGAACTCTCCTTTAGAAATTGGAAATCGTGCCACCTCGAGCTCTTTGCTCAACTACTGTAGATGAAGTGAATATTTGAGATCTCTATTAAAATTGCTACTGTCAATTCCACTATCGACTGCATTTTTACTGGGCTTTTTCTCGCTTGGCTTTATTGAAGTCCCCTTCTTTGATGTCTTTTTTTTCCAAAAAGGTCAATGTGGTGACGGAAGCCCTTTAATCAACCGCAGACGAGTTTCAGTCCAAGAACACGTCAGCGATCACGTTAGAGATCCTCTGGGCGAGGTTGGCCCTGAGTGGGCGCGTGGTTTCCCCATTGCGGCCATTTTCGTCCTAAGCGGCTCCGTTATCTGCCCAGTTTCTGGAAATTCGCCGTAATACATTTTTTATGTTTTTTTTTTTCAAAACAATTTTGTCTTCTATTGGGTAGCAATTTAATTTATGAAGAGAACTTTACATGAAATAGCAGCTTTAGATAAGTCATGGAAAAGAAAGACAGAATAACTTTCCAGTTTTCTTGGGCTTTTCAGGAAGCAGCACAAATAAAAAACAAAGTGTAGCAGTATTTGACGTTAATCAGTCCTCTCCGGGATGCGCCACGCATCCTGCTTTCTCTTAGAATCGTGAGAACTTCACCCAATGCCTTAGTTTATGCAATGATTGCGGTATCCAGCCACTGTGTCAACCTGCGGCTGACATCTTCTAAGACAAGGCTCTATCACATGAAAGATCGTCAGCATGCCGATTAAGGCCTGTCCTGCCGCGCTACAATCTACCCTCTTTAGGGCATTTGGTGAAGAAACAACCGAGAAGTTTGGATTGACAATTCCTCCTGCATTTTCCCAAGTACGGTCAGGAAGGATAACGAATTCGGACCCTAAAGCTAGCTACAACACTACCTACCCCCTAATTCTACCTTCCTTAGCTGCTTACCCTCTATCTTCGCCTTCACAAAAAAAATTTTAGTTAGTATGGGCGAGGGGGGGGAAGAGGTACATGCAACAATAGGAATCGAAATGTATCTAAACTATCTCAACAAAAGGTCAAAATGCAGCGCTGATCAATCCCTTCTGGGATGCGCCTTGCATTCTTCATCGATTTAGATTCAGTGGCACTTGAATGCGATCTGGCCTGGACAACAACTTGTAGGGTCCAGGTTAGTCATCTCTCATCAGAGTCGATATTATAAACACGATTTTGGTTCTTTGCTACTGCCAGATATCTGACACTTTCAAAGATCAGCGGCATTCGAAGGTTTGAAATGACCTGGGCGAAATTGATCCTGGATTATGCAAGCGGATCATGGGGGTGGTATGCGGCTCTACTTGCCACTACACCACTCCAGCCCACTCCTTCAAAGCACTTCACAAATGTTATCAATTTCCTTTTCAAAGTGAATCGCTTATTGTGACCTTTCCTTCCTTTCGATAAGACTAATCTCCCCCGCCTCTGTCTCCACCGCCTACACTGAGGTTTCCTCTTGCGAGACACAATACTAGTAGGTGAAGTGCAATGAACTTCAGGAAGTCAGATATCGCAAGTACATGAAGTGACCAAGCTTCGAGGAGACTGAGGGAACAGGAGGCTTGAAGGGCAATGCAGAGAGCTTTATGAAATCTTCGGCAGGAAAAGAAGAAAAACTAGAAGAGGAATTAGAGAGGAAACAAGGAACGGGGCCAAAAGGTCCGCATTTCAGAATCTTTAATACAATCCATGGGAACCTTCTAAACTTTGAAGCAGAGACATATTTTATAGAATAAATAGCAAAGATACGGATTGAGACTGGATCCTCTTTCCCATACAATTAGAGGAACTCCAAGTTTTGGTGCAATCTCTTTGCTACCTTCAGAGGGTTACTGATAAGGAGACAAACATTCAGCACATGGTTCCATAAAATGAAGAATACTCTACGAAGGAAACAAGGAAAGGAACTATGAGGAAAACCAAAAAACCCGATCAAAGTGGCAAGACGAGAGGATTCAAATGAATAAGGTAGCTAGGGCAGTCATGGGCCATGCAGGCCCCAAATGTGCCCTGGGCCGGTGACCCGGTTGACCGAGCTCATGAAAAATGCACTGATCATTTTGGAATGCCAGCTCGTTCCGCCTCAGTTGAGCTGCTCCGCCTTCTCGGGTTGAGTTGGTTGAGAGAGGAGTGGGTCGGAGAGACATCGTTGGCACGCCATAAAGGAGAGAGTCTACCACAAAGCGGAGGCCGCTGATGGCGAGCAATCGACGAAAGAGCTATAAAGGTTCGACGACGACGAGCACACGACGCAGTGAAAGCAGCACGAACCCGCTGTATGCAGCGAGACAACGAGCTTGAAAAGCAATTTATTAGTATGAGGACGACAATGTGGGGGTGCATGCCAATTTCAGGACGACGTCGAGAAATGACGACATCGCGTCTGTCCATGGCGGACGAGCGTGCCGTGCGGGTTCGTCAACGATGATGTCAACGACAAACAATTAAACTTTTTAGAATAATTGGCATTGGCTCACACACACATATATATCCATATCTAAACATACCACACTGATCCATTGCTCAACACCAATAGCGTGGATGAGCGATGAGCAGCAAAAAAATGACCTTCGCAGCTGGTCAGTCCGAGTGCACACTGCACGATCAAATCAGTTCTAGAACAGGCTCCGATTCTAATCATTAAAATGTATCCAAAAAAGCCAAAAGGGACAGAGAGCTTTCTGGAAACTCGAAATTGATCCCACTTAGCACTTAAAGGCTCGATGAATTCAGTTGGATCAAAGCTATTGGTGGTAGGGTAAAGCTGCCCCTAAAGCCCCACAGTTTCCCATTCACCAGGCTTGAAAATGCACAGCAACGGCCCATGGCTCATGTCATGACCGCTTGGACCGCTGTGGGTGTTCTATGTCGTTGCGGTTTCTCCCTTACCCTTCTTTCTTCGCGCTCACCAAAGAGGTCTTCCAGGAAATGCCAGCTTTCTCGAAACGGTTTTTGCATGATATAGAGGTACGTGCATGGAACACAGAACTGTGGTTCATTTTTCCTGAGCGACCCTCTGAATACCAAAAAGGAGCGAAGAAAAATTTTTAAGGAACTGCCGTTCTTAACTTTCTTCACCAGTTTTTTTAGCAAAGTCTACGTATAAAGGTTGCTGATGGTCCTAATTATAGATATGACATAAGTTGTTTACGCTGACGCTATTTTTCGCGAATTTTGAAACGCCAACACAAAATGCAAAAAATTGTCACTGCGAGGATTCGAACCACGGACCACTTCATCACCCCTTTTTTGTATTCAGAGGGCCGCTCAGGAAAAATGAACTACAGTTCTGTGTTCCATGCACGTACCCCTATATCATGCAAAAACCGTTTCGAGAAAGCTGGGCATTTCCTGAAAGACCTTCCTCGTTAGTGCATCGTTGCCTTACCTAATCTGAATGAGTGTTTTCGACAAATTCCATTTCATTTCTCTTCACTGTCGATCCGCTTCACGCCTCCGCTTTCAGGGTGCGGATCAACGGTCAGAGGGTACCCGACAGGAGGCCCGTCGCGCGGCAAGAAGGCAGAGTCAGCGGACGAGTCGCAGCGCGTACTGTAGTGATTTCGCGTCAAGTTGAATAGAATGTCCATTGCACGTCCTACATCGCACAGCACGCGCTGCGACTCGTCCGCTGACTCTGCCTTCTTGCCGCGCGACGGGCCTCCTGTCGGGTACCCAACAGCCAGTCGTCCGGATCCCCGCGCTACTGGTCGTGGCCGCGACGCCGCAGTTGTAATGGCCGGGTTTCTGTGCATTCATTTCTGTATCGAAAGATTTTGTTGGCTGCTCTCTCTGCTTTCACTGTCTCGTGCAGAAATCATATCAATTTGATCATGAGGTGTGCTTTTTACGTAACTGGAGCTCTCACTAAAAACTCAGAATCGATTGGTTTGTTGGGTGAAATGCAGTCTAACCTACTTAGTAGTAAACAGGCCAGGAGTCCATTGAAAATGTATCGACGCTGGTGAGGGAGGGGAGGGAAGGGGGGGGGGTGGGCAACTCGCTGATAAATTAGGACGGTGGTTCAGGTTTGAAGAGTTCATTCCCTAGTAGATGAGTGCGCAAATAGATCTCCGAGAAGGTTACGGTGATCCTGATCTTGTTCAGTGACTTCTTGAAGCCATACGATGTAATCAGTTCCGGAGCAACGGCAATTTTCGAGTCTATTTTTGCCTGAAAAAAGTGGGTCACGGCGTGCATGATCTGTTCCAATGCCATTTTGCACAACGAGTCCTTTGAAGTTATGAGTCCTACTTCATTCCTTGTCATTTTTTGTGTTTGGATGTAACACGAGTTTTTGCGATGAGTAGTGCGAAGAAGCTCTCGGCGATGTGTGGCTCGGGATGTGGTTCACTAGGACAGCGACTTTTTCGCGTTTCGCAGCGCGAAACATTTTCGCTGCAGGAACCTCAGGTCCACCGCTGATCATGAGTGGACCTGGAGTTCCCGCAGCGAAAATGTTTCGCGCGCGAAACGCGGAAAAGTCGCTGTCTGTCCTAGTGAAGGGGGGAGGGGACAGTTGCCGCCGCGGCGCATGACATGTTGGCGCTTTTTCAGCGAATTGGTGTAAACTCGAACATTCCAGCTTTTCACGCATGTCAAGTGACTGCCCTCACCCCCCCCCCCTAGACTGGCTACACTCCCCCTGGCTCACGGATTTCCGCTCCGCACGGAAGTATCGCGCGCCGCGGAAAGAGACCAACCAATTAAGAGGCCATATTTATTTGTTATTTCATTTGATTTGTTCTATTTTTATTCTTTCCAATATTTTATCTTCTTCTTTTTTTTCCTTTTGTTCGGAATATCACCAGCACTTTCAGAAGAATTCAGTAAAGGACGAATTCACGATGGAAAAGCAACCCATTTCAAATTAACCTAGGGATGGTGAGTGGTACACGAAAGAAGGAAAACCATGAGAAACGGCCCAGAACCCGAGAAATGGGACCCCTTCCTTGCCCGTTGATTTCGCATTGATGCGACTCTCATCGCTGTGCCCTCTTCAACACTACGCTCTCTCTGCTATCTAATCACTCGCCACGTATAGACCTGCGGCGAGTGATTAGATAGTCGGTGGGCGTACCCCGCCAACCGCGCCAAGAGTGAGCCATGCTAGATCGCCGAGGTCAAATCTTTCGCTGCCAATTGCGCGTCGGTCCGCACCCTCAGGAGGTCCGCCTGTCTCTCAACTAGGTGAATTTCCCTTCTTCGACCTTCGTTCTTATCGTGAATTCCTCCTTTAAAGAGAAATGTAGAGCTTCTATCACGTAGGTTATGCTAGGCATATCGGAATCACGAGTTAACCGAAGTACTCCTTCCCTTCGTCGTCTTCGCAGTACTCCAAGATATTTTCCACTTACCTTTGACAATACCATTGTTGTGCTCTTCCAGTGCCACCCACAGCCTCTGTGCTCTTGCGTACCATCGGCTCCTCAACTCTGACAACGATTAGTATTCTCCCTGAGATGTAAGACAAACCCTAAATATAGGTAAAGGTTAAAACCCAATTCACAGGAATCTCACTGAATGATGAACGTACCTGACACCAGCCATATTATTTTTTTTCTAAGAATTTTCATATTTCTCTCGTTTTGTAACGCCTTGTTAATTGCACAATGACATTCTGGATTAGGCTGAGCACGCGTCACATCCGGGGTACAGCTACCCTTTAAGTGCGTCGGCATGAAGGGCAAGGGCTGAAATAATCCTGTTATACGGCACAGATTCAGGAAGTTTTTTTTTTGAAAAATTGGTCACGATCCTATCACAGAAAAGATAAGCTATGACTCGACCCCGAATTTGGGTAGTTTATCAGGCAGGAAGACTATCTACAAGTTCAATAAATTTTCTTGTGCCTTACGAGGTTGTTCGGTGGAACTTTTATTAATGGCCTAACGTTTCGACTGAATCGTCGTCTTCAGAGGCCTGAACGTGTTTCAAGCGTTAGACTTACGCTCTACACCACCAAGCGCCTCATCAACTCTAGCGGTTTTCGACATCGTGTCAAGAAATACCCCTTGAGAAATCTAGAACACGCTGCGCCAGAGAAATAAACTCACGTCCGGCGTTCCGACCCTTCGAGCGGAAAGCGTCGCTGCCCACACAGAGCGGCCGGAGTTGAGTTACAACTGAAAGAATGACCAGACTGTCTCTTTATATCAAAAACGAGTTAGCACCTGCAGCCAGCGACGCATCCAGGATGGTAGGCGCTTCAGTGGCAATGGACTCAGACTGCTGAATCACTTAGGTTCACGTCGGGACGAAACTAACAGCTAAAATGTCTGGAGATTTCTGTCAAATAATGTTTTGTCAAGGTTGTCTTACCCATTGAGATTTGTCGCGTTTGCGCGCAGCGCGGATGAAGGCTCGCGGCGGGATACTTATTCATGATTTCGAAACTATTCAGCCATGTCATATCTGAGCTGGGATGATTCTAAGCCGGTTAATATAGAATTTTTCGATAACCTTGAAGAGATTGGTGTGTAGAGTGACAAGTATATCAATCAATCAGCCAGTTAACGCAAGCGTCATTGATGAGAACACCTGCGAAATTATATGGGAATATCGCTATTTGGTCAAAGTTCCAGCATAGCTTGGAGCAGCTCAACTTTTCTGTTGCTTTTTTTGATGACAAGGGTGGAATGCGAACATATTCACGTGCTAGGGACCTTGTTTAGTTCAGTTGAGGGCATGCTCAACTGTCGCTACTTTTGTCAGTACAGTTGCTGCTCATACCACTTTCTGTCCCCCCTATTCAACCCTCGCCGCCATGATCGCTTGCCAGTGAATATCAGTTGGAGGACCTGCATTCAAACGCTCTTATCATTCCTTGTCATTCTTATCAGTTCATCCTGTTCGCAATCGGCTTCCCGGTCCCAACCTCCACGCAACGTGTAGGAGCTAATATTTACTGTCACCACGAAGGCTGTAACGGAATTCACGCAGCTAATCAAAATGCTCTAAACTTCTTTTTATCAACGGTAATCGCTTGGTATATACTTCTGCCTCATCCGCTTCCGTGTTTCCGCATCATCCTATGCTCCATGTAGCGCGCAAGGTATCCAATCAGTAACCGCAAGGCCACAACCGAAACTAGGTGGTTATCCCACACTTTGACGCTTGCCTTTACAATCTCTATAGTTGGCATATCCGCATTCGATTTCACGAGCAGCTCGTAGGTCCCGCTCCACCCCACCATATCCATACACATGAGCTGCAAACTTCACCCGTCAACGCGAACGGCTGCCAACGAACATTGGCGGTAATCTATCAACACATTTCAGACTGTCCCGTTATCAGCTCATATCAGTAGTTACACTACTTCACGCCCACCCGTCATGAGTGTTTACCTCCGGCCTCGGGGGTGAAGTTATGAAATTTCCGGTCACACACACACACACACACACACACACACACACACACACACACACACACACACACACACACACACACAACCGCTTAGCCGATTATATATAGTAGGATAGTCAGGAGAGCTGCACGTAACGCTCTGTCATTCTACAGCTCGCAGTGCGGAATGAACGGCAGTAGATCATTTGTTATTGAAGGACACTCATCGCGGCTGTTCATTCTTGGATTTCTAGTGAATATCCAGAATGCTTCTAATGCCTTCCGCGCGGAAATTTCCGTCTCTTGAGCCAGCAGCGTGCACCTTATTCAAAATTTCATTCCCATCATATAATGTATGCTATACGAAGTTATTATGTCGTTCCCAACATCTTGCTAATTTGAGACGCGGTACTGTGACAACACCTTTGGGAAGACATAAGGTTGAGGAGCATAATGGGAATGAATATGAAATAAGGTGCACGCTGCTGGCTCAAGAGACGGAAATTTCCGCGCGGAAGGCATTAGAAGCATTCTGGATATTCACTAGAAATCCAAGAATGAACAGCCGCGATGAGTGTCCTTCAATAACAAATGATCTACTGCCGTTCATTCCGCACTGCGAGCTGTAGAATGACAGAGCGTTACGTGCGTCTCCCGACTATTTTTGACATAAGGAGACAGTATGGTATTCTTCAGTTCTAACTGATCAGCGCTCTGTGTGGCAGCGGACTTTTCCGCTCGAAGGGTGGAACCGACGGTGAGTTTATTTCTTGCGCTGTCCTGATCTTCTCGAGGGGTTTCTGACACGATGTCGAAACCGCTAGAGTTGATGAGGCGCTTGGTGGTGTAGAGCGTAAGTCTAACGCTTGAAACACGTTCAGGCCTCTGAAGACGACGATTCAGTCGAAACGTTAGGCCATTAATAAAAGGTTCCACCGAACAACCTCGTAAGGCACAAGAAAATTATTAAACTTACAACTGACATGCCGAGGTTACAGGAAGAGAGAAGTTGGAGGACCGCTTCATAGGAATGGTCTTTTTATTTTTAGTCACTATCTCATCTCTTCAAGACTGGATAAGTTTCGCGCCTGCTGCCTGCATGCGATTGAACCCTGACTTTTGGAAGGGTGCAATTAGTTTTAACAGGCCGTGCGCCTAAATTACGGAGACAACGCATTGAGCAAAACAATTTGAACTGATATTCACAGATGCTGTTTTCTTCTGTCCTAGTTTTGGTACTGTGGTGTAGAATTGTTTATGCTTACCTTGTTCAACCACCAAAATCTATGGTAGCTGCAGCGGTTGACTGATACTGACACCGTCCCTAAATCATTGGACTTCGACGTTGAGGGTTTTTGGCACGCGACAATTATCATCGTTTTGGTGTATACCCGAGCACTATCAATAGATGCTCCAAGTGGTACAGGGGACAAGGAGCTGAATGCAGTCATTCTGGATGAGAAGGGCGTGTTTCTGTGGCGACCACGAACAATCTAAGGATTGTGTGCGATAGAATTTGCAGGTAGTTGACGCGCTGGTTTCACTGGATGTCACGAGAGATAGGAATCAGGGGGGCTCTTTTGGACTTATCAGAGCCCATTGCTATCCTGAGTTTATTTTCACTTTGAAAATCGTTGCTGGGCCTTCCATCAAGTAGGAGCTCCCGTTTACGAGGCAAGGGTGGTTCAGTACTAGTGCAGCATTGATGCAGAACCGATTTTTTCGACTTTGTCGGCTTAAACGGTGGTAGAACAGCATTTCAGATCTGAGCTCGATAGGGTACGCTGTCGGATCCGTTCTAGAAGCTGAGGCTTGCATAAAACACATTATGTCTAGGGATTCGTTGAAGAAACCGCTCTAAAATGAGCTTGACGAGTCCTACTCGCCACATTGCGTGCCACAGTCGATGGTTCCTCGATGTTTCTGAGGACCCGTATAAACACAAACCAAGGAATTTCAAAAATTGCATGGATGTCGACGATTCAGAATGGGACTGTGCACGTCACTGCATTTTTGTTTTCAAAGAATTGCACCTTGCTCATCCTAGGCAACTCGAAGTCGCTGTCTCCGTAATTTTGGCGCACCCTGTAGAGCAAATCAATCATCTTCGGATGAAGTTTGCTGACTCTGAATAACGCAGCATATCGGCGGCTTGTCCGCCGATATTCCGAAAAAGTGTCTGCCCTATCAACCTGATGGTAGTCTATTAGTCTACCATGGTTATTACGGGTAACGGAGAATAAGGGTTCGACTCCGGAGAGGGAGCCTTAGAAACGGCTACCACATCCAAGGGAAGGCAGCGAAACGTACATGCGTCTGACAATGTAATCTCATATCTGTGAGTACAACAAACTGAGGAAGCTGATTAAAGGCAAGTCCGGGACCAAGAATATGTGCATCATGCTTGTTAGAGAGAGAAGACGTAAAGTGAAACGCCATTAATGAAAAAACGCGAAGAAACCGTCGACAATGTCGAGCAAAAATGGCCCTTTCTCCAGACCAGCGAAGGAAAATCGCATGGGGGCGGGGTCGACGGTGGTGGGCGGAGCATATGGAGAATTGTTGGGTCTTATTAGATCGTGGCGCCAAGTGGGTGCATTCTTTCTGCTAGCTAGTTGCACTCCCTATTTATTGCGCGTAAGCTCCATTCCACCCAGAAGTCTCGAACTTTCCTTTAAAGATAAAATATCTTCTTGGTAGGGTTGCTCAGAGCCTTCGGTAAGATCATGCCTGACGCGAAGGAGGTCTATTCTATGGTTATGGGGAGAGGAGTCGCACATGAAATGACCGTATGCCGCAATTCTACTTCGAAGAGATTCTTTGGGAAGGGGGAAAATGTGGCAAAAGTCTGGAAATTTGAATATTTGCCACTATCAACCATCGAGATTGGGGCAGGGGGCTGTTGGTATCTGAAATTGACCACAGTCCACGGTTGATCCTTAAACAGCAGTGTGATGTCCCGGTTCTGGACCCGGCTGAGGTAGAGAGTTCTTCCACATTGCAGAGCCTCCTCGAGGTAACTTTTGCATTCCAACTGCGGTGAAAAAAGGAGTCAACAAAACGAAGCAATCAGAGCTCAGCTGCCCTCAATTGTTTTCAAGAGTTCTCCAACGCCTATTATAGGCAAATTCTTCCACTCTTACTTGAAGGCGGAGTCTGGGTTCGAACTGATGAATTACTACGCTCACAAATGATAACGGAGAAGTGAGGGATAAAGCCAGCAATGGGAAAACGGGAAAAAACTGTCATGAAGGCCCGGAATAAAACTCGCCTCCGCTAGTAGCAGAGCGAAATAGCACTAATTTGTGGGCGGGTTTCATGGTGTTGGGCGGGGCCAATGTCACAATCTAGAGCCTTGGCGCTTCGGCTTTGCCAGATAATCCTGAGAGTTGTGTACGTGCTTTCCGCTTGCGACCGCTGCATTTCGCTCGTCTAAAGGCTTAATTTCGACCACACCCGGGACCTGCCTTTAACTCACGGACGAGCCCAAAACAGAAAGAAAACGACAGTCAAGTGAAATGAGAAATCGGCGAATTCAAGAGAGGAAATTGTTCACAGTGAAGATGTGCAGTTTCTGGCATTGTGAGTCCGTTTCTCGAGCAGGCTTTTCTCGACACGAGGTAATCTAAGCTAAGGCCGACTTTTAGGATTTGCGCACTCCTAAGCTTGATAATCCCCTTCTAAGCAAACCGCTTAAAGCGAAACTAATAACCCGAAAGTGCTGCTTTCAGAAAGTAGAATAGACGCAAAAAAGTTAGCCACGTGGACATACAAGACCTGAGAATAAATCCCACGATACCTGATGCTCTATAATTTTCTATTCCCATCCCAACATTTACTTGAAGGCTTATTCCACCATTACCTAAATGTGGCTATGCGCCTGAAAATGAAAGTAGATGTGCAAAGCGGACCATGTGAAGATAAATGTAAAATCAAAAATGCCACAAATGAAAGCTGATTCTATTGGAAGGTGCCTTGAGAGAAAACGGAAGCCGGCGAGGAAACACAGGGACGAAAGAGACGCAGAGTTGGTGCACACGTAATGGTGGGCGTGCATAGTCGCATGGGGCGTTCATGGTTACAATTCCCACACGCTCAGCAAAATTGCTAAAGTTTTATGTCCCAAAAGTGGAACAACCTCTTTGGTTGCAACCCAGACACCTCCTTCACTAGAAGGATTTTTTAAATCAAATTGATGACTGAATGTGCTGTGAAAGAAAGTACCTCGGATGATGGCCATGAGTAATGTTAAAAAGTCAGAATGACATGAGATGAGGGTGAATCTCACAAAATGACATATCCTAAGAAATAGTATTGTAATACCAATAACAATATTTTAATCGATATGCTCTATGCATTTCATTGGAAATGAACTTGTTCAACCTTACATAGCGTGAGGGCGTAAGTGGAGTGGTTACAAGTGGGGGCTCCATGAAAAGCTCACCGGCAGCGCGGACGCGTTCGCGTGTTGGTGGCGTCACAGTAGCGGCCATGGAGAGCAAGGTCCAGCTCTGCCATAGGTCTTCCAGTTGGCTAAGAACTCCGAGCACCTATCGTGCTCTTACTTCACTGTGGTATAAGCAGAAGTAAGTAAGAATCGAATTAGAAAGGGCTTGTTGGAGTCAACCCAAAGGTACGAGTTGGGATCGATATGGTGTGTTACCGGCTTGAGACCTGGGCAGGAACTGTGATGAGGAACGCGAGTGGGGAGAAAAAGCAAAAGCACAATAGAAAATACTGGAATTTCTTTTGTGAAATTGGCCGTGGTGTGATGGAGAGACACAGCGCTGCGAAGAGAGGGAAAACGCGAGAGAGCACGTCGTACGCGAGAGGGCGCAAACGTCAGGTAGCCGTAAGAGCGGCAGCACCGCCAACGCACAGGGCAAGATCTTACCATTAGCGCCCTTGCCGTGCACTTTTGAGTCGCGACAGTGTCGTCGGCACAATTCGGAATCGTGCACAGCCCAGGCTATTCAGGCCCTCCATCCGTTCATGGTCGATTAGTTGGTGCTGGAGTCGTCCGGAAGGATCAAGACACTGAGTTCTGCATCGACAATTCTCCGCCTGCCATTGTATGGGGTAGATTGTATTGAAATGCTACAAGGATCCTGAGTGGAAGTAGGACGCGCAGCGCATCCACAAAGGGATCGAATAATGCCGAATGTTTTACCTTGCTTCAGCATTTTGAAAGATTAACCATGAAATGCGGGGACACCCTTCAAATAGCTTCGCTTGTCAAATAGCTTCGCTTCGTCAACATTTTTTCTATGATTGAAACAAACGGAATCGGTGTTTAGCAAGTCTGCCTCAGGAGGATGGAGGCCGTCGTATATGGAACGGTCAAATCCGTTAGACGTGTTTGAACGTCGCTCCTCCAATATCAGCTAGAAATCCTGGGTCACTGTAAAAGACGGTGTCGACAATTAAATTATCCGATTTTAATCACTAGCGGCGGGAAAGTCGCTAGTCTGGTCAGAGTTGAGAATAGATTATTTGAATTTATCCGACATTCTGTGTGTGTTTACTAAGACCTCTTGCAGTCTTACGACGGGGGCTTGAGCACGCTTACAAACAAGCCGATTGAATTGGCGGGATCACTTTGGCGCGGGGGCAGAAGTGCAAGACATGTGATAATGTCAACTGACCAAAACAGACATCACAGTCTTAAAGCCACGAGTCAGGATTAGGCAACATGCAGAAATTCTTGCCAGGGTACGATAGTGGGTTCCTCAAGCACTGAGGGCGTGACACTATCGCGACCCAAAAGTGCGCGACAAGGGCGCTAGGGCCTTGCCCGCCGCGCTGCCCGCGCTGCCAGCGTAAGCCACGATGACATACGTGGTCTCCGCGTCTCTCACGCATTACGTACTATCTCACGTTCTCCCTCTCCTCGCTAAGCGGCTCGGGTGGGATCGTCCCGCCGTACTACGGCCGGTTTCTTTCCTAAGTAATAAAGGGGTTTGGACGTGTTGTTTTCTATGGTGCTTTTTGATTTTTCTCCTCACTAATGTTCCTCATTGCACCCATTGCCTGATGTTTGAATAGAATAACGCATCAATTCAATCCCGACTCGTGCCTTTAAAAACAGCATACGCTTATGGATCAGTGAATAATCTTATAAAGCTGAAATCCCCAATTCCAGATCTCCTCTGCTTTTTCGTTTTCCATTTTCTAATTTCTCAATCTAGGCTGAAATAAACTCACAAGGCATCCAAATGAATTTCAAAGATTAAGGAAATTTGATAATCGTGATTGAAACAATGGCAAATGTCTGAAACGCAGAAGTTCTGCGATGGTTTTGCTTTTTAAAGTTCATCATTCGATTGACGCACGTTAGTTGACTGGAAGAATGAGATCCAATCAGCTTTAATGCAAAGAAAAGTTGGTCACCAGTAAAAAGGAAAGTCAAAGGAATCGTTCACGGAAAAATCATGGTTCTATCTCATCTTCAAATCACTGGGTTGAGACC
>MU868577.1:0-11107 GCA_036418205.1 Ostertagia ostertagi
AAAAAGAACTAAACATTAGCGTTAGTTTCGATAATACTAATCCTACACACAAGACAAAATGATCACTCTTTCCGTGGAAGATTCCTTTAAGGTATCGTTTTCTGTGGTAATGAAGGCGGAGCTTTTTCCCGTGGAAGATTCCTTTAAAGCAACACCCAGATTGGTTCATATTTTGGTTACTAATGGAGAGACAAGGTGCGTGAGTCTCTGTCGAAAACAAGAAGTGTCAGCGAGACAAAACTCCATCTGGAGAAAGCTGCTAATGAGTGAATTATATAGGTGCCAACTTGTCCGCCTTTCGTGGGGTCCGCCCACTTGTTAGGCATGGAGATCGTGTGATGGGCTGTACGGTCCTCGCGCGATTGTATGGGTGACTGCGTGGTCCTTGTGTGATTGCGTGTGTACTTTGGCCGCGTTGGAAGGAATGCTGCTGTTTTTTGATTGGTTACAATTGCTTAAGTCATTTAATTGTATTTTTTGTATTGGTGCATGTGTCTTTTTGTTCGTACTGGTGCACATGCGACTGCAGTCGCATTTCTTGTTGGTACGAGCCAGCAATAAATGTCGGCGCAGCAAGCCAGCAGGGCAGCTCGTCCGGCCACACCCCCTCATTTCAAGGGGGAAGAGGAGTTCCTATCAAGGGCTTCATTGGCGGTTTCTTTGTTTCTTTTTTCATTCCTGTCAACTCGGCATCCACAATTTCATTATTGACGCTTTTACCCGACAAAGTCTATCTGGCGGTGTTGCTTTAAGCCATGCGACGATTGCGACAAGGAGGCCTGGCGGGTCCTAATGCAAGCCTGGGCTGGGAGAAGGAATAGATAGTTGCCCCAATATTTTCCAATATTTTTATAGTTATACAACTTCTGCATGCTCTGAATTTGGAGAACTCATGATTGTTTCATACCTCCTACTTCAGTCTCATGATTCATTCATTGATTCACTGATTCAAATGATTGTCGTCGGGAGCATGCATGCGAGATAGTGGCTGGAATTGCTCACAGATGCTTCACAAAAGCGCATTGTAGGAAAGAGATGTTGTCGAAGCTAATGTCTCAAGAAATTTTATGGTAACTGTTTTCCTGTAAACCACTAAGGGGAACACTAGATGAGGATTTTTCGTTGTAAACAGCGATCCTTGGATTGTTTTTCTTGAAAGTGCAACCAACTCTTCTAGCCAGTATTACGAACACTGTAAACCCGCACAAGTTTATTGCACGAAAGAAAACATTCAAAAAATCCTGTTTTTTCTTGCACATAGCAATGTTTTGTGCTTTGCATTACCTTCACACCCGAAATGCTTCGAATTGATCGGCTAACTGATACGTAATGAATTCAATCAGTTCACCCTGCTCTTCTTCGAATAATAAGGTACTCATCACACCCAAGATAGTCTCAAGTCGAACTCGAGACCATCTCGGGTGTGGTGAGTACTCGTAGTTTGTCTCAAATGCTTGAGTTGTTCCAGGGGATGAATTCAATGGGCTTCGTCTCTCTGAAGAATTATTTGTAGCTTTCTTTCTTAATGCATCATTTCTTTTCTTTTTAAGTTCATGTTCAAGCCTAACTCTTCCCCTCTTCATTTTACCTTTTCTTGATTACTTTGTTTATTAGTTTGGCATTCATGTTTGCACGGGTGTGGTTCACTAGGACAGAAAGCGACTTTTTCGCGTGACGCGCGCGAAACATTTTTCGCTGCAGGAACTCCAGGTCCACTCATGATCAGCGATGGAATGAAACGTGAAAAAGTCGCTTTCTGTCCTAGTAAACCACACCCTGTTGGTACCACGGTTTTTTGGCCACAACTCCAGCCATCTTTAATGGATCTTGCTCAATTAAGAAAGAAAAAAAACCATCATAAATGAAATAATCAAAATGGTTCGTTTCGCTCATTCCTCAGACGATCCTTATTATTTCGTCAATCCCGGAGCTTTTCAAAATCAAGAGAAATTTCAATGTGTTGCTGAAGTAACAGTTCTTATGTAAAACGACATAACACGCATTCGTTGGATGATAGTTGGATTCAAGATAGGAAAAATCGTTCCACTGAAATATATCCAGAAGATAATTGCGCGCATATTTTACTCTATTATAGGAATCTCGTAATTTAAAGGAACAATCACGCATAGTAAATAGCATTTAGCAAGTGCAGTACTTTTTTGATGCGACTCTGTAGTTGCTGAAAGCTTAGCATGGTCTGAGCTTGGAGCCAATACAAGACTTACTGTCTATTTAGGCGTCTTCTTCCAATTTCCCCTAATTAGACATGTTTTTTTTTCAAAAATTCTTGCTATTTTTGTTGTTCTAGGCCCTGTTAGCTCATTGTATTGCATCGACCTGGCGTTTGAACTGACCATTCAGGGGGTTGACGCAATGCATGGTTCTTCTCAGTTAGAGGCGAAACGAACCACCTCTTCTGTTTAATGCATTTGCGATTGAATGCATTCTGTTCTTCAATTTTTAGAGCCTGTCATGCTTAGCACGGTAGAGGCGCCATGTGATGGGCATTCTCGTGAGGACGTTATCCGATATGAGAGAAATGACGTTTGTCTTCTCGCAGCGCGAATCTTTTTCGGCTGCAGGAACCCCAAGACCACCGCTCTGGTGTGGAATTCAAGTTCCTCTAGCGAAAAAATTTCGCACTGCGGAAAGCGAAATGGTCGCGCCTCGCTTCTGTTCGGAGTGATTTGTATTCAAAGGTAATCAGTCCAGGGCGATGATGCATGAGGTACACAACATTTTCTATAGCCTGCCGCACATATCCGCATTCATCGCTTTTCTGAATACTGTGATACTGTCCCACTTTTTTCCATCTCCGAGTCCACGCTCGCAGATGACACTTTGGATCACATTACTCTTTGTCAGAGTACAGTGCTTGCCTATCGCCGTTGCTTCCAAACATAACTTGCTCTTGTAGCACAGATAGCATGCGAGCGCTACGAGGTTAAGTTCGATTGTGTACTCTCTTCACAGTGGGACGTTCCGGAAAATTCAAGAAGTTGATACTGATATGTATGGGTAGATTTTAGAAAGTGTTGTGTACCCGCACACACTGCACCCGCAGGGGCCTGGGCCCGCCATCCGGCAAGATAACGACCCAAAGCATCGCAGTCCTGCCGTGCATAAGTGATTTTGAGAGCACGAGATGCCATACGGAGAGTGGCCTGGTCAGTTGCCCGGCACAAACATTGTTAAGCCCCAATGGGAGGAGCTGCGAAGGCTTCTAGTAAGAGAGAACTGAGAATTAGAGAAAGCATGCTTAGTTTGAAGAAATTGGAGGAAGATGCCTGAATAGACAATGAATTCGTGTATGACTGCGGAGGGATGTTTCAAATGATCCCGCATGACCGACCACAACCGAATAGTAGGCGTGATACATGCAAAGTTCATCTTCCGTACGTATAACTAGTATAAACGCACCCTTGAATGTGCCACAGCTGACTTTCATAGAAGTTCTCCGACAAACAGCTTTCACCATCTGAATCAGCATGCACGAAAACCTATGTTTACCAGCTTTCACGTGAATTGGAAGAATTCGGCATTTTTTAACAGGTGAACATTATTTTGGCTGTATCAAAAGTATAGACGCACCTCGGAAATCTAATACATTTGTTATGAAAACAACATACAACAACTTCTTAATAATCAATCGTTCCTCCATGATTAGATCACCTGTATCACCTGCCGTCCCGCTGATCATCGAATTGCTCGAGCGGCCACCAGCAACGTCTCCATCAGGGTGAGTATTGGTCGAGGAAATCTCAACAGGGGAGGGGTCGTATTTGTCAGGATGGGTCATGGGGGTCCTACTCGTGGGGGTCAGTAACGAGCACAGCAGTAGCACCATGGTGCAGATAGGAGGGAGAGGGTGTTGTGCAGGCATTGATTCGCCTAACCTATACAGCAAATGCACATCAAAACAGTTCCATGTCTGACTAATTGCCAGATCGAGGTCTTTCACGCTATCAAAAGTGGCGGTAAATATCCCGACTAGGATGCTGCAAATGCTCGCCATCGATTAGGATTAGCGCCAAATCAGGGTGACTATATTTCGCTCCTCTAACCATGACTTTGTAGACCTGCTCGTATAGGTCGCTGTGCTGTCTTGTTGAAAAGCGGATTCTCCTCCTTCGTGCCAAAGACAGACGATGACTACGTAGCACGTCTTGGTAGTCCAACGAGTCCACATGAGTGGAGGTGAAGGCGATCTCAAGCTTCCCGTTTTGATGGATCCTCCCAAACCATCACGCTACCTCCACCGAAATGACGTCTACTGAAAAGCTTCGGTATCCTTGCTGAGATCTGCCCAGTGAAACGCATTTCCATTTTAGCCGTCCAAATTGCGCTACTTCTCGTTCGTAGATATCAAAACGGGATTCAACTTAGAAAGTTCACGCGTACTCCTAACCAATTTGTTGCCATGTTCGTCTGGCAAACTGGGGATGGCCCTACTTGTGAGCGTCGGTTAGTCGAGGAGAAGGCGGAGACAACATCAAACTATGTTGTAGTTACCCTCGATTGCCGTCCATATCGTTATACAGGGCAATGAACCCGGTCAGGAGGCTCAAACTGCACCAACTGGTAGTCGGACTTGGAGACGAGGGGTAATCGCACGTCACTGCTGTGGAGTTAGCTTTTTCGGCCTCCCATATCTTTTTTCCTTCCGCAAGATCCACGGTCACGTAGAAACCGGTCGATAGGCCCTACTGAACGCCGCAGTTGTTCAGCATTCTAACTTTGCCCAGGCTTGCTGTGGGCAGGGCGCGAACCTGTGCCTACTCGGCTTCTAACAAATGTGGACCTCGTGGCATTTTTCGATATTGTGCAGAGTACTCATTCCTAGTTATTAGTTTCTGGAAATGGCAAGTTGTCTATGTGTAGCCTATTATTTTAACCAAGTTAATTCAGTGCGTCTATACTTTTAATACAGCCAAAATAATGCTCACCTGGGAAGGTAGGTAACTTTCCTTAAAAGAAGCGATTACGATAGATCTCACAGGGGTTTAGAGGGGACGTGAGGGTCTCACGCCAATGGCGAAAAAAGCAAAGAAATCCGTCAAAAATAAGCAAAATAGTACCCCTTTGATTGCCCTTTCATTTTCGACCATGGATGAGCGACGGTAAAGAACGACGTTGTTCGGACGTGTTAACCCCGATAGCCGCCATCATGCCAACAAGCATAGTGTTTGATTGATAAGGCAATACGTGCAAATTGGAAGATATACTCGATATCCGAGAGTTGGGGTAGGCGTGTCACCGGAAGTGACGTGCACTTGATAGAAGCTATGTGGATAAGCTGCTTCCAACATACATCGCTGGATATCAGCAAAGCATGCTGGCAACAGCTTATCCACGCAACTTCTATCAAGTGCACGTCACTTCCGGTGACACACCTACCCCAACTTTCGGATATCGACTGTACCTACGCTAAAAGGAAAATGTTCTCAAATGAAAAGCAACAGCAAACAGCTCGACGAAGTCCACACTTCTCTTCCTTGGAAGCCAAATAACTGCTTCGTGTGGAGATAAACTCTCCCGATGCGACCTTTATCAATCGTAATCGCTTTTTCTAATGGCCTTAACTCTTACTTAGTGGAGCCGGTCAGAGAAGAAAGAGCACGGACTTCAGGGAGCGCAGATACTACGTTTGTCACTGTGCTCTCCAGTGAAAAGTCCTTCGAGCCCTTTTTACTGACGGGTCAACGCATCTCCTCAATCCTGTACTCAGTTTTTTCTCTGTTTAATTCTGAATTAGCTAAACAGATTACCTCTCTAATTCCCATCAAAAGCAGCGATTACGATAGATCTCAAAGGGGTTTAGAGGGGACGTGGGGGTCTCAATAGTACGCCAATGGCGAAAAAAGCAAAGAAATCCGTCAAAAATAAGCAAAATAGTACCCCTTTGATTGCCCTTTCATTTTCGACCATGGATGAGCGACGGTAAAGAACGACGTTGTTCGGACGTGTTAACCCCGATAGCCGCCATCATGCCAACAAGCATAGTGTTTGATTGATAAGGCAATACGTGGGCAAGTTGGAAGATACAGCCGCTAGAAGGGAAATGATCATCCAAAATGAAAAGCCAACAGCAAACAGTCCATCCAGATCATCAACAAAACTAGTGGGCGTCACGTCACTGGGGGCGGGGCGTCACGCGGGTCCTGCTCAGCAACCACAGCACCTTTCGCCGTGGGAGGCCACACATCGCTTCCTTGGCAGCCAAGTAATTGCTCCGTGTGGCGCAGGTTCTCCCCCGATGCGAAAATTCCTTATCGTAATCGCTTCCTTTGAAATGGAATTTTTGATAATGATGTAGCTATGGTTTGACAAGCGTTAATGTGTTGAGGAGTGCTTTGGACCTGTTAGCTAACCATGACTTTTGTCTGAGCTAATCTCAACACGTTAACGGATCAATGGAGGATTATTACAGTCCCTGCTGAGAAAAGGCCAATCTTTTCAATTCACATGGAAGTTAATAAGGATTCGCGCATGCTGATTCAGATGGTGATAATCCTGTTTGCTGAAATTTTCTACGAAAGTTAGCTGTAGTACTTTCAGAAGTGCGCCTATACTTACTATACACACTGTATGTTGCGTCACAGAACACGGTATGAATTCCTTCGAGTGTTTGGATGTGATTGTCATCGTTGAGTAAGGGTTACTAAGCAATGCAACCAATTAGGCGAGGTCGTCTCACAGAAGTCTCTCACGGTGAAAGCTAGAGGCGTGAGGTAGATGTAGGTGCGAATCTTGTTTGACCGTCACAGACCCAAAACGGCAGAAGAGGAAACCCGCTAAGGAGTCGACACCGCATTCTCTCCTCAGAAAGCCAACATTGCCGCTACACTTTTCTTCCTCTTCATAACTCCATTCGAAGACGAGCTTCGCAGATAAGGAAAGTAAATATGAGCTCAGCTTCTCAAGATGCCTGTGAAAGTACAGATTATTTCAATTGATCGTGTTGATCCTATGTCCTGTACTGGTGAGCTTTGAGTGATAGGCGCATTCGGGCGCTGAACTTGAGACTATAGGATTGAGTCAGTCATGAAACCTCCATTGATTTTGTATATCATTCACTTTAAATCTTCCAATAGAAGTGTTTCATTTATAGTCTCGCTCTTCGACTTCAACAGCTGCTAAATCGTTCAAAAGTCTCCCAAAAATACGTACACGCAAAACAGGAATGAGTTCCATCAACATGAAGGACAAGCGAAAGTCGCTTCCAACACAAGCTGCGCGGCCTAGAACACCGGTATGTCAGACATTTTGTTAATGGTTGTATCATTGAAAAACAGACGACGCCTGTTTGCTTCTCCTATCGCCATTCAAGTTTTGGATACAAAAAGGGCAACTTTATACTCATACAACGACGTGAACATGTTTTAATTATAAATCTCCCAAAACACTCTTACCAGGAAAGCCTTTCAGGACATGGAGCGCCTTTTTGAAAACGGTTTTTTGCATGATAAAGGGGCACATGCATGGAGTACAAAACTAGGCTCCATTTTTTCTGAGCGGCCCTGTGAATGCCAAAAAAGGTATGAAAAATCGGTCGAGGGATCGGTCCCGGCTGATGACAAAATTTTGCATTTCATGTTAGCGCATGTTAAATGACTCCAAATGTTACCGCCGATAAAAATAGGTACTGTTCTTACAATCAGGGTCATCATCAACCTTTCTGATTAGCTTTCTGCCCAGAATTGGGGCGAAAATTGTATGGCGCTAAAGCGGCGCCGAGTTGGTGCCCGATGGAGGCTAAAATGGCGCAATATCGCGCCTCCATCAAAAATGGACATCAAGTTCGTAAGCAGCGCTTATTTATTTATTTATTTATTCATAGACGCAGAATATCTGCGTGTAACCATAATCAAAGTAGATTACAATGGGAGAACAAACCGAGAGAGGAATCATTGAACATAGGTACAATATTGTAATGAAATGGGATGGGTACACTATGACAAAGCAAAAAGGAGCAAATCAGCTAATCAATCACCATGTCTTATACTGTTTCAAGAAACTTCCGCATTGATCAACATAATGGCTCTTTTACGAAACGAACCAAGGGATAAGTGTAGCATTTCCGGGTTGAATATTTTATTTCAGAAGGATGGGGAGATCGCTGAATGTATCGAAGTCATCGATGGGGTGCATTGTCAAGGGTAAAGCTGCAGTGATGGTACTCTCACATGCAGAAGTGCCAGTTCCTTTCGTACAGCAACAAGCAGCAGAAGGGCCAAAAAGTTGGAAGGTCACTAGCGCGCTTCACTGCCGACACGCAACTCTCGATCGTTTTCCCTGCTGAGTGCATGCTCACTGTGGAGCCGATGTTGAGCCGTCAAAACGACCACATTCTTAGTGGAAATATCGGTAGTCACGAGGAAAGATTGCTGGACGGCTAATCCGGCATCAGTAAAAATTTGAAGGAGAATGGTGAGACGCGCTTGAATTTCGCCGATTAGTGTGTGAAGATTAGCAGGGACGTGCATACAGTGGAACGTAGGACTTGGTCCATATCCCACCTTGGAAGCAAGCCGTGGTGTTTCCAGCGGGACAGCGCTTCAGCCCACGGAGGCAAGCTCGTTCAAGACAGGTGGAAGCTGTGAGCTGGCCGAGTCGGTCGCCGCGAGGAATAAGCTTATTGCTCCCCTAATCTTAATCACTGAACTCTCAGTCTGGTCCGTGATTAAGAGCAAGGCATTCCGAGCTCAACCTCCAAATCTGCAGTTATTGCACGCAGCATCAAAGGAAGCCTGGGAAGAAATGCCTAAGGAATACCCGCGTGCAACGAGAGAACGGTGCTATACCTCTCCTCCCTTTCCGCGATAGTTTCCTATTATCATGTGCTTTCTGTTGTGTTCGAAATTCCATTTTTTAGCAACAAATAGCTCGCAGCTATGGTACTCAATGAAACATTTGGAGCACAAACGCACCAACTGCACCTAACAACGTCAAAAAAGTGCTGTTATTATTTTCTTCGCACGGAATATCTACTTCATTTCCCTTAAAGGACGAATTCACGATGAAAAGCAACCCATTTCAAATTAACCTAGGGATGGTGAGTGGTACACGAAAGAAGGAAGAACCATGAGAAACGGCCCAGAACCCGAGAAATGGGACCCCTTCCTTGCCCGTTGATTTGAGCATTGATGCGACTCTCATCGCTGTGCCCTCTTCAACACTACGCTCTCTCACTATCTAATCACTCGCCACGTATAGACCTGCGGCGAGTGATCAGATGATCGGTGGGCGTGCACTGGCCCACCGCGCCAAGATTGAGCCTTAATAGGTCGCCGAGGTCAACTCCTTCGGTGCCAATTGCGCTTCAGTCCGCACCCTTAGGAGGTCCGCGGGTCCCTCAACTAGGTGAATTACTCCTTCTTCGACCTTCATTCTAATCGTGAATTCGTCCTTTGAAGTATAGATTGCCGGCGTTGAGGAATGTCCAGGATGCTCGTCGACGTAGCCAGTGCCACCCAGGCATACGCCATGCATCGACGAGAAGGGGTGATGCCAGATTGCCCCATGGGCAGGAACTGCGGTGGAAGTGTAACTATCAACCAAACGTGCCGCTTGCTATCATCTCGAAGCTGTCTCCAAGTGGGAAGCGTGCATGCCGTACTGACTATGGGCCCCATGGCCCAATTTTTGAATTCGGGCAAAATCTTGATTTTCTCTAAAACTGCAGCTATAAGGGTAATTATAAGCTACTATAAGTTCTCGGTCGCCAGTCTTCGTTAGCGGTCGATTTCCATACCGCTCTTCGGCACTATACCCTTCTGATACTTTACTGCTATACGACTACATCACCAGCTGTCCGACGACCTCTATATCAACATTAGCATACTGCTGCGATACTTTGGATTGTTCTTGCATGGATTCGATAACGCCAATGCCAGATTCTACTGCTCCTTCAGCTGGAACTGCTTCTTATTCCGACTTGCTGAAGCAAATCGAAGAAGATGAGGGAAGTGTTCCTTCTTACATTAAAGTTATTATTAATGTTTTACTTGAAGCGAAAAAGGAAATCTCTGTGCTCAATCGCCGGTGTAACGAAATTCTCGTTGAAAACAAGCTACTCAAGGAGGAAAATAAAGCCCTCAGAGCCCAGTTGAAGGAATCCTTTGTCTTCAGAGAAAAGGAGTGTTGCCGTTACCAAGGAATTGTCTACTAGTGTCTAAGATCATCGGAAGTTGATCCGGATATTATGCGTTCAGTAGTTGTATCAGGAGTTCCAGAAAGTCAAGCACCTAACTCTGTTGATCGCGCCCAGCATGACATCCAATGTGTCTGCTCTCTTCGAGATAATTGCGATAACATTTTAACGACCATATACACTCCTCCTGAGCACACTCTCGGTCATTCCACATGGTGCTCTCTGGCAGAAGGGGGTGAGGGGTAGAAGGGAGGAAGATAAAGAATCATGAAACTAACCGTCAACATTGATAAGATTGGAATGAGAGCTGAGTATCTTCGTAAGGTGATGTCATGATTGTGATAAGTCTGACAGTGAACACCTGCTGAGTACGCTCGGCCATTCGACAGGGTGTTGCCGTTGCGACTGGTTGAGGACGGGAGAGAAGTGGAGGTGTGATAGAAACTAAGCGCTACCAAAGGTATGGTCCGATTCAACGTTGAGGATCCGTTTGCATGTAATGTAATGGGCACGTTAATACCTTCTATTATATAAAACCCTTTTGACGCTTCAAATTCACGACGAGGTGTTGACCTCATAGGTGTAAGGAGCACAACCAGCATATAGCCTGGGGCTCTGGTTGTGGTAATTAGCGTGGTGAAGGGATGTCCCAGGTTTAAGGACACAGCTACTTACACAGATAACATCTACATTTTTAAAACACAACACAACCAAAAGAATGACTTGTTATTCTGAAATATTGTTAAGAGACAAAGAATGCATGGTAGCATGTGTAAATACTACGAAATTGGCCGAAATAAGTCTGTTGTATACATGGCTGATCAAATGTTAGACGGCAGAAAGGCGGTGAGTTTCTCCAAAATCGCTGGTCAAATACATGGATGCTAATAGATGAGAAACTAGAGAAACCGTAACCAGTATGTCCATCAAACCTATTTATTTATTTATTTATTT
>MU868577.1:39579-57295 GCA_036418205.1 Ostertagia ostertagi
GAGCATAGGTGTGCTCAGTTGCGGACGGCATACCCTTTGATGGGAATCACGTGTTGGTCCGCTTGTCCACCTATTAGATAAGTTTATCCTTCGACCTTCGTTCTCAGGGAATCCTCCTTTGGGATCTGGGAAGGAGCATACAATTATAGGAACTGTCCAAAATCGCACACACACCCTTACAGGGTTCATAACTTGCGGGGTTTTTCTAGTCGATTTCTGGCGCCTCACACCAGGGAACGAATTTTAAAACGAAAAGCATTTGTGAAGGCCCTACCTAGAAATTCGGAATCATTCGCAGAGCAAGTAGCGACAAAAATGATGGTAGCGTAGCGTAATGTTGCCATTATACTAATGCTGTTGTTTTCAAGATCATACAGACACTGCTGAAGCTACAGAATCAAGTTCAAGCTCTCGTTTGTCAACTACTTTAGAGGAAACGTATGGTGACGAAGAAGTCTCGCAGCAAGGTGCTTGGGAAAGGTAGGGACTTGTTTCGGCCACATTGTAATATTTAATAGCAGAGCAGATAATGAGGAATGGTTCTTTTCCGCTACAGGGACGACTTCCATCAAAGTGAAAGTAGCAACTCTCGTGATGGAAACTCGCCCTCGTTACTTGAGAAACAGCGGCAGGTTCTCGCTGAGCTAATAGATGACTTGGGACCGCCGCCTTCCGTCATTGTAATAGAAAACGGTGAGCCTAATAAGATACGTTCTCTAGGGAACACTACTAGGAATGCTTTTTTCCTCGTTGTCTATTCGTGCGTCCATGCAAATGTTGTTTAGGAACGGCTGAGGTGCGAGAAGAAAGAGAGGAAACGCCAAGCGCTGTACCCAAAAGTTCTGTTGTTGACGATAGCGACGATGAAATTTTCATTGTTGATGCGATGAAGGAGGTAATACTGTGCAAAATGACTTCCAATATTACACAGCCCACTGTCCCAATATTTGACTTCAGCAAGCGCAACAAGTACAAGCCCGGAAATTGTCCTCTACGGCTTCTCCTGTAGTTCATCTCGTGAACGAGGGTGACGACGAATGTATGATGCTCGACGTGCTTGAGCTGTAAGGACTTCAATTTGTTGTAGTGCTACTTGTTCAAGCAAAAAGAAGCAAAAGATTTTCGTGCTGAATTTAGAGTTTCAATAACCTTCAGGCCAACTGGTGGAACATCTCAATCGGTTAGTGGGCAGCGAGAAAAGAAATACAAATGCTCTATGTGTAGCGAAACGTTTCTCCGACAGTCGACGTGTCAATATCATGAGCAGACTTCTCATCGCAACGATATAATATCCGATCTTTGTGATGAGGTATAATTAGTTTGAATCATTATACATTGTGGGAAAGCTTATTCATGTAGGTCACCGTCATTTTGCATGAAGCACTTTGAACCTTCAAAACAAAAAAATGGATGGTTGTAAAGTCTTGGTTGGACTATATAAGAGGCTTTCGCGGGAAAAGGTACATTATTGATGGCGCGATAAGGCGCCGGATGATCCCTAGGAGCAATCGTACGGTTCCCGAACGTGTCCCTTCTGGCGCAGAGTGAATCTATAGTGGCAGAGTGTAAATTGACGATCAGCCTGCTTCGAGTGGTTGGATGCAAACAGTGCTGTTTTTTTGAAAAGAGAAATTCTGAGATAAGCTCAATTTCTTTTCAAAAAGCACTGTGTGGCAGCGCTACCGAATCGAAGCAGTATTTGCTGCGTCTGATCAACGTTGGCCGATGATGCCGAGTGTTTAGCATTCGCTAAATGATAACTATGTTGCCGTGGTGTATAGCTTTGCCGCTCCCCGGGAATATCGAAGGCAAAAAGGGGGTTCTCACCGTATCTTATATTTTTTCCCACTTGAATTAGCATCAGCTTATCACAAAAGCTGCCCTCAAATGACCACCACTTTCATCCTATTCTCTGCCACCGCTTATTCTATCGGCTCTTATGACACTATGAATACACATTGTGCATACAATAACGAGCTAATGAAGGGAACATCAGGAATCATCTCATTTAGCAGATAACACTTTGACAGCAGAGGAACAGGCAGCACTTAATAGTCAAAAACAACCGGAAAATCTTCTTGTATTCTTCACAAAATATTTTTTTACTATACATATAGAGCTCAAGTAATTGAACGACCGTTATCGGTTGTTATCACTTTTGATCACCCACTATCCGTGTTCCCGTCCCATCCCCTATACCACATGTGAGAGCCAAGGTTCCAATGTCACCGCGAAGGGCCGCAACGAAACTGGTGGTATCCACACTTTGACGCCCCTTATCAGTTCTTATCAGTTGCTACCACCTTCTTTCGCTCACCTTCTTGGTCCCTGCCTCACCCCACATAATATTCATGAGTGCGAACGTCCTACTGTCAATGCGAAGGGCGTGACGAAACTGATGGCGTTGGCATTCCGATACCCATTATCAGCTCTTATCACTTGCTATCATACTTCTTACTCGCTGGTGTCCCTGTCCACATAATATTCATGAGTGCTAACAATCCACTGCCAACGCGAACGGCGTAACGAAATTGGTGACATCGGCATTCTGACGCCCGTTATCAGCTCCTATCAGTAGTTATCACTTCCGCCACCCATCATCAGTGTTCACGCCCGGTCCCCTATATACCCTAGAAGTTTGAGCGCTCTGGGACCAAAGGGAACGAAGTTATGAATTTCCGGTCAGATAGACGAACACACACAAGCAGGCTGACACACGCACACACGGCCGCTTAGGGGATTTAACTATGGTAGCATAGTAGGTAGTGATGAGTTGAAGATATTAAAAAAGGATTTCTCATTCTTAACATCATTTTTCTATCGACTAAGTACTTTTCCAGATTTACGGTGTCCCACTTATGCCAGAGAGCGTCATGTACTTGTGCCAGCAGTGCGCAGCTGCATTTGAGGACCAGCAAAGGGCCCATCGGCATCGCGCTCAACACATGGTCAAAGGACCTGCATTGTAAGAACTCTTAAGCATTTTCCTTATTTTTTTTCGCAAAAAAATTCACTGCGTCTTCATTATAGTCCTTGCGAAAAGTGCAGCAGCATCTGCTTAACGGATTCCAACCTGCGTGAGCATCACAAAAAACATGATGATGGGAAGTTGTCGTACCGTTGCTTGAAGTGCACACCAAATAGAATATTTATAAGTGTAAGTGTTTTAGTGTTCTTCTGAATAGTCATCTTGAATCTGAATATGTTCCAGCTTTTTTTTTCAGGAATCTGCTATATTCTTTCATCTCTACACAGAGCACACTGTTCCTTTTATTGCCTTCTGTAAAAATTGTCTCCTGGCATCTGCTAATCTTGATCGTATCTTCACTCACGTGGTCTATCGTGAGTGCTCCGGTAGCCGGGTCACCAATCCACGGATTTCCATGGTGGGTCAGATGGGAATACCGCTTGCCTGACAAAAATTGCTTTTTTGTTCAAAGGCTTAGGACCATTTCTGCTTGTTTTAAATCCGAGCTTCTCAAAAGTAGATTTCAGATAACAATCCAGCGCTCTCTCGGTTTCGCTGTTGCATCGGATTTACATTTCCAGCCAACTGATGAGAAGAAACATAAACAAGCAGAGGTAATCGTTATTAACTCGCTGGCGACATCGCGCATTTTGGCATTCGACCGCGTTGTGCCGGCGCGATTTTGCAAGTCCGGCCGCCACGTACGTGGATTTTTGGTAGTGGATTCACACAACATGTTATCTAGGAGCGTAATAAGTAGAAGATTTTTTGACAAGGACGAAGGAACAGCGGGAAACTGAAATTTATCACTCTTCGTGCAGTGCACATCAGAATTTTTTGGCTTGACTATTCCGGAAAACAAATTTTCCCGTTCACATAGCTTTGTTCTTATTTGTAAATTGGTTCTCATTAACCGTCCCAGGAACTGAAAAGAAGACCACGTAAAAAGCAAAGTGGAGATTTATTATAGATAACTGACAGAATACCTTCGGTAAACTGAAGCGTATCTATGCATTTTGTGAACAACGCTGTTGTAGTTATTTAAAGGACGAATTCACGATGGAAAAGCAACCCATTTCAAATTAGGTAGAGATGGTGAGTGGTACACGAAAGAAGGAAAACCATGAGAAACGGCCCAGAACCCGAGAAATGGGACCCCTTCCTTGCCCGTTGATTTGAGCATTGATGCGACTCTCATCGCTGTGCCCTCTTCAACACTACGCTCTCTCAGCTATCTAATCACTCGCCACGTATTGACTACGGCGAGTGATCAGATGATCGGTGGGCGGAGATCGCCGAACTCGCCAACTTTGAGCCATGCTAGATCGCAGAGGTCAAATCTTTCGATGCCGATTGCGTGTCTGTCCGCACCCTCAAGAGATTCACCGCTCTCCCCACTAGGCGATTTCTCCCTTCTTCGACCTTCGTTCTTTCCGTGCAATCCTCCTTTAAGGGCGGAGTACCAGTTGCGCTTAAAACTTCCGCCAGATGCTGCATTTTGGGCCGTAACTTTCTCTGCTGTCTTATGTTCTGTCATATTTTATTATAATACCAGTTGGCGCCGCACGCATTGCGCGCACAACACAGATCTGCGGCGAATTTTGATGGTGCGACGAAAATTTTCAAATTTGGCTTGATACACCACGAATATCTGAATTCTCAGCTAAATTCTATCCGCTCCATCATCGACGGCTTTCAACCTCTTTTTCTTCGTCAACCATTATCCTCTTTTTCCCGGTCTCCGGACTGCTTCCGGACAATAAATCTCGTGGCAAACTCCGCCTACTTCGGTGCGTGCCCCGCCCACCAATAGCATTTGGCCCCTTCCTTTCGCCGACCTCTACCCCTTTTTTCACCGGTCTCTGGGACCTCTTGGAACCAAATTACGACACTTTTGGCAAACTCCGCCCACTTAGGTGCGTGCTCCGCCCACTAATAGCAGTTGACCTCCTTTCCCTCGCCAACCTCTAACCCCGTTTTCCCCTATCTCTAGGACTTCTTGGAACCGAGTTATGAATTTTTGGCAAACTCCGCCCACTTTGGTCAAGCCCGCCCACCGATGACAGCTGGCCTCCACTCCTCCACCCACCTCCATCCACCTTTTTCCCGGCCTCCGGGACTTCTTGGAGCCGAGTTATGAATTTTCGTCGCAAACTCCGCCCACTTTGGTCATGCCCCGCCCACCGATGACAGTTGGCCTCCACTCCTCCACCCACCTCTATCCACCTTTTTCCGGCTCTTTAAGACTTCCCCGGCCCGAATTATGAGGACTTGTAGAAAATGCTGTACACTTCAGCGCGCTCCGCCCATTGTGGGCGGCCTCCGCCCACGTCATGTATGCTGGGAACACCTTAGACATTGCTCCCCTACACCAATTTGTTTTCTGCTCTGTAGGCTTTCTCCCAACCGAGTTATGAAATTTTTCATAAAGCACTGCTTTTTTGGAGAACGCCCCGCCCACCGGGGGTGGGTCTCCCTAATTCGATGTGACTTACCAATGCACACCTTTACCCACTTTTTGGCCCAGTTTCGAGGTCGTTTTGTCAGAGAATTGAAATCTTGGTCGTCAGTACACTTCATTTCGACGCACGCCACGCCCACTGTGGGCGGGGCTCCGCTTAGCTGATGTGTGTTTTGTACTTCGTGAGACCTTGCCCACCCATCCCACACTTGACCCGGTCCCTCCAGGCGGATCCCGAGGAGCTAGGGAATTTCGTGACAGACATACAGAACAGACGACAGACGACAGACGAAGCGCTTTATAGTAAGTAGGATGTTTTGAAGACTTCATAAAATTTGAACGATTTTGATACGACAGAAAAAAAGTTACTGCCGAAAAATCATTCGGTCTAAAATTTCTGAGCGCCACTGTATATCCCGCACTGTTCCGCGTGACTTGCATGCTAGAGGTTTATATCATCCCCGCTGTCGTCGAGGTGTTGAAGGATTGGTCCCATAGCCGGCGTTGATCGTCTTTTTCTTGGATGTGCCACGTATTCTATTTCCACACAGAATCGTGGTGTCATTTTTAGTGCCAGTTGGAATATGCGCGTTATTCTATACTATGAGGCGGCCGACTTGCAAGTCGGTGTTTTTGTCCTCCTGGACAGTGCAGTGGCAATATACCGACCCCGAAGGGATGGGGGGTTGACCTGAGCGGCGTACTGTCCAGGAGTTGATCCCTGGATCAAGTACGTGGTAAGCAGCGCCACATCCCACGACACGTTCCGCTTTTTTGATCACGATATATGAAAACAATGCAAAAACCATTCACATGTCTTAGGGACTGTATGCTTTGCCTACTCTCTGCAGCCATCGCTCGTTCATCACCTTTGGAGACTCATTTACTACGTGCCCGGAGGAGCCTTCGCGTTGTGCAGCTCTAGTGAGTGCCATTTTCTCATTTCATTTTTTCAGAAAATCTGTTCATGATGATTCTGCATTT
This sequence comes from Ostertagia ostertagi, assembly GCA_036418205.1. Lineage (NCBI taxonomy): Eukaryota > Metazoa > Nematoda > Chromadorea > Rhabditida > Trichostrongylidae > Ostertagia > Ostertagia ostertagi. Next base: position 45,993 of record MU868577.1, read on the forward strand.
GATCATGCAAACTTTTCCTTAATTGATTATCAATATGGGCTCGCCTTCCTAGACCTCTAAATTTCTGATATTTTCTGTTTTCTTCATTTAAGTGATGGCTGACGAGTATTTTTATATTTTGGATCAAAAAAAGGTATTGTGATGTTGGCGCTACATTTGGAGCATTTGGTAGAATTTCTTAATCAGATGCCATCTTTTTGTTGTGTACTATATTTACGGGAATCAGACGTCATCACATCGTCACGACAGCAGGAATGTTCAAGTCCCATCCAGTCTCAGTTTTAAGATCACCAGTTCTATGATTTTTACTTGCGACTGAGTCCTCAATGAGTTTGATGGCTGTATTGAATACAAAGAGTTCAGGTGAATCAAAACCGCTGGCATTCTCACCTTTGTGCAACAAATAAAGAAAATCCTGGTGAAATGCCCACGAATATACCGGAAGGAATTCTTGTGAGGAATGTGGGAGCCGACAACATGATAGATATGTTGATCTCAAAATTCAAATTTAAAGAAAGAAACCGCAGTCTCCCTGCTACTTACCCTGGTGAGCAGAACTTTTCGCTGGAGTTCTTTTCATTCTTTTTTCAAACGTTCAAATTTTTGCAATGTTCCAAATTCAGGACCTTCACCTAAGTCATCCTCGGTGGAAGTACCTGCAGTTTCTTCGTGCAGCCAGCCGCATATCGAACAGCGGCGGCAAAGTGTTCCTGCTTCCACTTGTGAAGTACTTGAATCGTCGGCGAGTTGGAATTGCTGAGCCAGCGAATGATCAGTCGCCTGGAGCTTCTATACCAACTGCGCCGCAACAGGTAGAGTAGTAGTAGAGTCGCACTGATTTCTTAACAAGAAAGGTCTCCGGGCTTTCAGACAAGAGGTCATGGGATAAACCCTAGAACGAACTTCTCTTTTGCTTGCAGTTCATCACCTTAATGGCAACGCGCGTTTGGCTTTTTCAGCCGCGCGGATTAGGCGATTTTGCGAGCGCGGCCAACTGACCTCATTTACATGGGCTTTGAGTGATGAATAACCAAAAAAAGATGATACATGGCAAGATATGAATGTCTCATAAGAATGCTGAGTCGTGAAAACGTTTGTCCTGGACAGGACTCTACCCGCACCTTTTGCTTTTGCGGGCTCGAGTCCCGTCTGGAGCGAAGTTTTGTTCACAACCCAGCTTGTGAGACATTCGCAAGGCGAACTGCGGCCAAAAACAGCTGTTAACAATCAAAAACGCGATACGAATGTTTCAGAGTAATGTTTAGTGTGTGGAAGCCATCTAGGAGAATAATGATAAGATTTCGATCGAAACGGTTTGAAATACCAATGGAGAATCACGGTTTATTAGACCTGGCGGAAGTGCGGAAGTGGAGGACCAAGGCGATTTTGTTTATTGCTGTGATACATTGAGTCCTGTGTTACTTTTACTACCCTTTTCATTTACAAGTTCATGCAAGCCTAAATCTTGCAAGGGTCGAAAATCTCGCCGAATGAAAACACGTCTGACATTATCTGAGCAAATAAGTTTGTAGTTTCTATGGAACAATCAAAAAAAAAACTCGAAATAAACCGCGGATGCGCGAAATTTTTTCCATCTGATTTATTTTTCGAATTCCTTCGGGTATGAATCATTTGGGTGCGAGACGCATACGTCCTGCGCAGTGCCTCATATTCTTCGAAGTGCGAAACGTATGGGTCTTGCGCTGCCGTCAAGGTGCTAATAGATTGTTTTAAGCCTTTGTCGTGAATAGCAAAGGAGCAAACTCGTTGAGGAGTCTACCCGACGAGAGTAAACTCATAGCATCGTTTAGCAGGTAATGAAAGCGTCTTTGAACTCATTTCTCAAAGCGCACATAGAAATGTACACCGTATTTGAATTGGTCGGGTTGATCTAATGTCCATCCTTGTTGGTATTATTGCTAAAAATAACAAAACCACAATATTTTCAAGATGTTTCCTGGAGGATCGGCAAATGACATGCCAGTTCATCGTCAGGGAATGGGTAATGTACAACCGCATCTTGGAACAAATCAGGTAGTTTTCTGTGATGTGCTTTTAAAATGGGCTGTGATCTTTCTTAGAGGAGGAATTCACGATAAGATCGAAGGTTAAAGAAGGGGAAAATTGCATAGTTGGGAGACAGGCGAACCTCCTGAGGGTGCTGACCGACGCGCAATTGGCAGCGAAAGATTTGACCTCGGCGATCTAGCATGGCTCACTCTTGGCGGGGTACGCCCACCGACTATCTAATCACTCGCCGCAGGTCTATACGTGGCGAGTGATTAGATAGCAGAGAGAGCGTTGAAGAGGGCACAGCGATGAGAGTCGCATCAATGCGCAAATCAACGGGCAAGGAAGGGGTCCCATTTCTCGGGTTTCGGGCCGTTTCAATGGTTTCTTCTTCATCCCTGCTCCCCTGACCACCTCTACCCTTATTTCCAATGAGCTATTTATCGTAATTTCTGCCTTTAAAGTGGACCCTGTTAGTACGGGTGGTTCACAGGTGTATCTAGCTATCCATCTCACATACAGTCGCCTCTTTTTTGGAACTAATGCGGGATCATCCAATCGTTCTCGGAAATTTTGCGCGTAATGAAGTTTAGTCAGTGCGGTTGCCCTAGATATGCCACGTAACTCTCAAAATCTTTTCACTTACGTCACAAATTATAGTAGGACACAATCAGCTCAGATAATGGTAACTTTCGCGGAAGTAGATTATTTGGCTGGCTGGGAATTTTCCACTATCATAAGTTTCCATATCATATCTGCCATGCCATTTTTGCCATGGCGATCACCGCTGACGTGCGCTCTGTAAGATCCTGAGTGGTAATTGTGGTGGGAAAAGTCCACGCATTCTCCGTTCATTGAAGGAAGTGCTGACCATGAGTATAATTCGCTAGACTGTTTAAAACTAATAGGTAGACGTGATCGGGAAACACGCATGAATTGGTTTTATGCTGTTATGGACCGTTTGTGGAGCTCTTGCCATTATAGCAACGTCGGCAATCTTCTCAACATTCGTTTTCAGTGAGAATAGTTAAAGCTTTTTTTGCAAGCACTTCAAAAATGGAGGTGCTGGATAACAGTTTCATATCATGAATACGGCTTTTGTTGGTGGTGAGAGCTGATATGCGCTAATGTAGATGGGCCCTACTACTGGAAATTGCAAGAAGATTGAAATTGTCTCCTTCTTACAGCCATTCTTTTTCATTTCGTTCAGGCTGCATGTCTTTTATGTCGCACTCGAAATGTACCTATGATCTGTGAGCCAACCGATCGTGCCTATGATGCTGTGAACTCTCTGTGCACTAAATTCAGGGAAGTGCATCCTGGTGCCGCACAATCGCTATTCAGTACTTTGAATGCGTTCATTCGAGGTTCGTCCCTTCCTAAGTTGAATTTCTCTTGATTCTAGTTAATGAAGATAATTTTTAAGACAGCTCAGCAAGAGGTCGCGTTTTGTTCTGCTTCTGTCGGTGGCATTATCCGGCCCAATGTTTCGATCCTGCTGGTCGCCCGTTGTTGAATATGGTCCCATCGCAGATTAATAGCCAAGTTCTATTGGATAACTTCCACAATGGGATGTTGTATCCTGATCCGGCCTCTGTCGCACTGCTTACACCTGCTCCGGTGCCTACTTCACCATCTACTAGTCGACCCACGGTGCCTGCTCCATCGCAAAGCGTTGCTGTATGTTTTTCATATCAACTGAATTGCTGACCTCGAAAATGACTTATTCGATCTTCCTTTTTAGCAAGCTGTTGTGCAACGATGTGTAGTGTGCGATCTGTTGTCTCCTAGCGGTACTTGCAAAGCGACTAGCTTCTACGTCGACTATATGGTGGCTGTTCCAGTCAATCCGGTGACGTTGAAGGAGCAGTGGGCGATGAACATCTGTCGTTATCTCACGAATCCAATCGCTCAGGATATTTTGAATGGAGTAAAATTTTAAAAGTAGGTGTAGGCTACCCAATGAGTTAGTAAAAAATTCTTCAGTTCCGTTTGTGCCATCAACCTCGACTCTGCCTCCGACATTTCAATCCTCGTACCGTGACAATGAGTCCATCTGGTGTGTTAGTGAGATCACCTACATGTGGGAATGATATGCCTATTTTGGATTTTGCGCAATATGCCGCTCTGAACACGGAGTTTAATCAGGCCCTCAGCAAACTTCTTGACGTAAGTTGAATGAATTCCATGTCGAGTCTCATTGTTTGACCAGATTGCAATGGTAGATTCGTAGGGTATGGAGAAGTGTCAGAATGCGAATACCATCGCAATGATGCTGAAGATCGTTCAGGATCTTGTGAAATGCAGTGATGAGGTAAGCATCTCGCATTGCTATAAGTCTGCTAGTTCACATATGTACATTTCTCTTGTAATTCACGTCTGATTCATCACAGAGATGTGGACGACCGCTGAACTCAAGCAATGATGTGCGGTTACATCGCTTCCATCAACACCAAAATAAATTTGTATGCATGGAGTGCTTCAGCACGGTCGACATCATTCGTACGGAACAGGAAATGATTGAACATTTCGCTCTGAAGCATAGTCAGAGAAATCGCGAAGGTTGGAGAAGATTTTTGTTCTCTACGAATAATTTGGCAATTTTTAGCTATAGCTGAACTCTGCAGTTCAGTTCAGATAGGGTTTTGTAAGAAATTTGTGTTAAAGAACCGATCATGGTTTGGAGAGTATTCATTGTCTCGGATAGTCAGCTGGGGCCTAATCTCATTAAAAAATGGAAATTTTAATGATTTCGCATGCAGAAAATCGGGCTTTTTGTAGGACCAGATTAGTCCCCCGTCAACCACTCGGACCTTCCTTCCCTGCGTAAACTTTACGTCTTTCGCTGTGGTCCCTTCCACCAACACCTCGCGTAGGTGACGCGTATGCTACAGAAAAGGAGTTTCATATAGTGGAGTTTATCGCCATAATCATAACGTGACGGTAGATTTTCCGCCTCCCATCCCATCCTCCCTTCCTCCCCTCTCTCCACTGCCCTCCAGCTGCCAGCACCATGCGGAATGACCGGAAGTGTTCATTAGGTGTTTATGTAGCCGTAGGAGTGTTATCACAATTATCCTATTGCAAAACATTGATAGCTCAAGTCCTGCGAGCTACCCAGATTTGTTAGCGGCTTGTTTATTCCATTAGCTGCCTTATCACTCCATTTTGCGGACGGACAGACATACATACATACAAACCGACACACTAATAAGCGCTTTATAAAATAAGGGGATCTTTTCTTGAAGCCCCTTCGCATTAACTGCGACATTTTCATCGACAAAATCGGAAAGCTCTTGCCCGAAGTAGTGATACTCCGATATAGTAATAGTATTATTATAATAAATTATCAAGCATGTGGACAGATCTGTCTATTTCCCGCTTACAAGTATTCTTAATAGTTTATCTTGAAAGTTAAGGCGAATTTGAGAACTTTCGCCACGTAGACGGTGATCCCTTTCTCATGAAACCAGTAGGCATCCTCGTCGCATTGCATTTCAACAAATCCGCCAATCCTTTCATTTTCTTTCCCATTTTGCTTTGCTTGATCGTTCAGAACTCGTTCGTTTGACAAACGCTGTTTTCTATTGCAAGCTCTTTCTAAATAGCATGCGATCAGATTTGCGAGAGGTTCAAGCTAATTGGCTCTTTTGTTTGAAGGCGGAATTTACGATTATAAGGCGGCCAATTAGAATTTAAGGCAGCGCCTACGATAGGTTTGAGAAGGTTAGAGGAGACGTGGTGGTGCTCAATGGTACGTCGGTGGCGAAAAAGCGGAGAAATCCGTCAAAAAACGCAAAATGGGACCCCTTTTTTGGCCGTTGGTTTTCACTCATGAACAGGTAACAGCTCAGAAAGCGGACGTATGAACGAGTTCAGCGCAACGCGTTTGGTGACACCATGCCAAACCACGCTCCAATCGAGTTGCTCCAGTTGTGCCGCTGCTGGCAACGCAGCTCGTCCAAATCACCAACTAAACTAGTGGGCGGATCGCTTTTGGGGCGGAGTGCTTTCGAAGTCCTGCTCAGCAACCAGCGCACCTTCCGTCGTGAAAGCGCCACACCTCGCTTCCCTGGCAGCCAAGTAACTGATTCGTGTGGTGCATATGCTTCCCCGATGCGCTCCCTCTTTATCGTAATCGCTGCCTTTAAGGTAAGTGATCATAGTGCCGGAAAGGAGGAAAACCATCACGAACCGCTGGATCCGAGAATTAGACCCCTCCCTTTTCCGTTGATTTCCGCATTTATGCGAATCGCATCGATGCTGCCATTCAACAATAACATGCTCTACCAAGCGGCTGGAGACCTGCGGCGAGTGGTTAGCCAGTCGAATTCCGTGGAGCGCCGATCGACGAAGGTGGGCATGCTAGGTCGACCGAGTGCATATCCTTTCCGGGGAAGTGCGATTCAGTCCTTGGGTGTTTGTAGTCCGTTTGTTCTATCACGGATTCAATTTGAGTATGTTCTTTCCTTCTCCATGGCTGAACTTTGCTCTTGAAGAAACTCAAATTTTTGAAGGAATCACTGAGTTTTTCATCCCCCTGGTAGCGCAGTCCCTTTACGGCACGGGCATTTCTTTGCTGAAGCTTAGGTGAATAATTTTCAAAACGGTCATTCGCGTAATAAAAAGTTCTTGAGAAAAAAAAGTAATAATCTAGCACATTTAGCGGGGTCCTTGTGTCACTTGCACGTAATTTTTCGCAACTCCGTAGTAGGAAAAAGGGTGACACTGCAGCAGAGGGGGTGTTTACTTTGGAATTTGATCTTGTGTACGCTGTATTGCACAACATAGAAACGATATAAAAAGGTTAACACGTTGGAAAGCGCGCATGTTTTACGTTTTGTGGCCGCGTGGCACTTCAGTGAAATTTTTAGGAATCTTATCAAGCAAATGGAATGAAAAACTAGTTTATGATGCAGAAGAAACCTTAACGGTTTTGAGCAAGATTGTAACCGAGCTTGATCTCAAACCATGTTTGCGGAAAATGTCGCCGCTTGCCACTACACAACTTCTTAATAGTTGTACTAAATCTTGATGATGTAATAGCTTATAATCCGCACAATCTTGTGTAGTTGTAGTTGCTCTACCAAATTACCACTTTAACTTTTTATTCATTCAAGTTTTTAAATACTCGTTTCTTCGGCTAAAGTGCAAATGTGAAAATCTGCTTGCTGTAAATGCGGCCTACGTCCGTTCTGATTCTTCTTGGTCTCCCTTCATAAATTGAGTAACAGGTAGTAGGTGAGGTACAAACTGAGCCAAACTGATGCACCACATTGATAAACGCTGATTGAGAGCAGAAAGTAATGCTTTTTTTTATCGAACCATGTACATGTCTCGATTTTGTATTTGTTGGCTTTTTCAGGGGGCGAAAATAAGATCCAAGTCGTTTATACTCTACACTGCCCACTTCGTAACTGCAACGGAGCCTTTCCGTCAGTGCAGATGTTGCGGAAGCACATCAACCATATTCATTCAGCTCAGTTCCCAATGTCGTCCGAGTGAGTTCTTTCGATGAAAGTATGATATCAGGATCTTGTAATATTAACCTCTTTTGGGGTGGATGCAAATTTGTCGAAATGGCAAATACAGTGCTGTGCAAAATCATAGGACACCCCAAAAAATATGAATATCTCGGCTTCTAGAAAACGTCGTTCATCGCAACCTGTAAAATCAGAACCGCCTTATAAAAACCTATACTCACAAGTTACCAGGTTATCCGATTAGTTTTCCGTATTTTTAGACAATTTTTTTATTTTGGAGCCGGTGCAAAATCATAGGACACCCCTCGAATTCTCCTTACTGTTGGATTTTTTTTATCAAGCCAGCAATGATATAGCACTTATTTGGTGTACATGTGCCAACTCTACTAGAGTTACGGTTTGAGTTACTCTCCTCTCCTCCGCGAGTGAAAGCAGACGTTGCTTTTACACGCGCCTGATGGCTCTACCACGACCATCGAAGCCATTTTTGGAAGTTCAAGGAAAACCGTAGCTTGGTACTCCAAACTCTCACTACGAATAGAAATAAGAGAGCACCAGGGCAAACAACAGAACCTTTCCAAAAGGATTGGCGCATAACCTCGAAGACTACATCGAACAAAATCACCATGCACGCTCAGCCTGTGTCAGCTCTACGACAGAAAGCGGATAAAACGAAATCATCGGCAAAATCATTGATATGGACAACTAGCGTAGGGTCCTGCGAAGCGTGCTGCCATGCTCGTTAGGCGTACTGAAACCGGAAAGAGAAATCCAAACGAAAGACTGGGTCAAGGCGAGGCTTTGTTGAGCAAATTTTCATTAAATATTTTGGAAAGAGTTTAACATTGATGGTTCAGACGACCTTGTTCACTAGTAGAGGAATATAGGCCAGGTTTCGACGATATTCCCTCAACGAAATTTTCGTGGTAGTTTCCCAAAGATGAGTGGATGCGTAACCTCATTCTGAGTCCCAGACCTGAAGTTTTCTTCACTGGAATAAGTTGACTGGAGAGGAAAGGCGCAGAGAACCAGCTGCTCCCTTCTCTTTTACAAAATTTTAAAAGACTACCTTTGTGACAAGTAGCACACCTTGCCACGGGGGCTCCAATGAGCCAGCGGTGGAACAAACTTAGTGATTCTGACAGAATGGCTAGTAAGGAGTGCGCTTCTGAAAATTTCCAGACTTGAGAACCTTTGTTAGCAATGGCTGCTAAAATACTCACAAGATCAACACAATTTCAAAGTTGAAGCAACGGATTCCCCACTGATGAGCACCACTTTGATTTAAATATGTATAAAAATTTGCGGCAGCGTTTCTTCTTGTATGGATAGAGTAATTCTGCTGAGTGGTTCCTTTTGGAATACTAGAGCAATAAGATTCGGGCGTATTTCTGTATTTTTAAGGTTTTGAAGGAGGGTGTCCTATGATTTTGCACCGGCTCCAAAATTAAAAAATTGTCTAAAAATATGGAAAACTAATCGGATAACCTGGTATTTTGTGAGTATAGGTTTTTTATAAGGCGGTTCTGATTTTACAGGTTGCGATGAATGACGTTTCTAGAAGCCGAGATATTCATGTTTTTGGGGGGTGTCCTATGATTTTGCACCGCACTGTACTCAGCACCATAGTATGGAAAATGTCTTCCTTCTCGTTGTATCCACCTTGCGGATAAGTCTCCTTTCAAAAGAATTTCCATCAACTGCGTGTCGGCCGAATTTCTCACTCGAAGTTAGAAGTCTATGAGGTCGAGACATTTTTCTCAAATTTTGCAGTGTGAGGTCAGGGGCCGGGTGCAGCAAGCCCCGATGAGGGGATGGGTACCCATCCCTTCTCCCCAACCTTGGGGATATATCCCCAAGGTTGGGGATATGTCCCCAAGGTTGGGGATATATCCCCAAGGTTGGGGATATATCCCCAAGGTTGGGGATATATCCCCAAGGTTGGGGATATATCCCCAAGGTTGGGGACATATCCCCAACCTTGGGGATTGGGGACATATCCCCAACCTTGGGGATATATCCCCAACCTTGGGGATATATCCCCAACCTTGGGGATATATCCCCAACCTTGGGGACATATCCCCAACCTTGGGGATATATCCCCAACCTTGGGGACATATCCCCAACCTTGGGGACATATCCCCAAACATATCTCCCGAGAGGGGATGGGTACTCATCCCCTCGTCGGGGCTTGCTGCACCCGGCCCCAGGTTTGCACCGCAGAGAAAGCGAAAATTCCATGGTAGTTCTTACTGCGCGAGTTCATTAACACTACCCCAGACCCAGCATGTCGTTTGCCCATGACTATTACCATCATCATTGCTACTAGATCACAAGTATCACAAATATTGGAGCAGAATTCAGAATCCTCCACCACCAATAATTGGGAGAAGACCTTTGTTCCGAATAAGGTGCAAGAAATATTCAGCGGTTCTAAACCGTGGCTCCTTTGTAGCGCCGATGGCTGTAGCACAAACTTCCGTTTTTTCTCACCAATCATAATTGCATGGTCTGTAGTCATATCAAGGGTTATTCAAAGGTCTCCGTAACTTTCGCGCCATTTGGTGGGGATCCGGCTCCATAACGTTTGAAACCCGAAGGTCACTTTGCTTAAGATAGCCGTTGTGTAATTTTTTGGTTGAGTAATGGAGATTTGGTCGCACTTCTTTTTGTGATAGCTATCTTATTTCAGCAATTGCGCGACGAGATTCGTCAGCGCTGCAAAAATGACATTCCATAATGGTGTTCACGAAAAGCACAGGTGCGTTCAACACTGTCAAGTTTCTAGAGTCTCATAAACGTTCTGGTAGTTTCTTAAAATCAACAGTAGCACTGAAAAGATTACGAAAAATGACTAGAGGAGTGACAAAAGAATGCAAACGGGTGTGTAGGAATTTCCCATTTCGTACAATCTTCCGTTTATATGCTATGAACATGATATAAGATGAGGCTAAGCTACTTGGTGTACGGCAATCTCACTTCGAGATGCACCGCTTCAATTCCCATTCATGCTGAAATTAATCTTATTGTATTGTTCTGCTAGACAATCTTTTCAAGGCTATCTGATGTGCTGGCTAATATATTATTCTCTCATATAGTGCTGGTACCATATAAGTTATGTTATGACCCTGGCAAGATCCGGTCCAGGATTTCATCACGGCAATCGGGGTGAAAGCAAGGCGACTTTATACATATTTTTTGTTTCAGAAGGTGACTAACAAGGGAGGTCGTTCAGGGTGTGGGACGCTTTTTCAAAACGGTTTTTTGCATGCTGTAGGGGCTCTCACGTAGACCACAATACTGTGTTTCATTTTCGCTGAGCGGCCCCCTGAAGGTCCAAAAAAGGTCGAAAAAGTTGGTAAGAATGGGTGGTTTTCTCTGCCTTGGAGTTATGCTTTAGACTTGTAGAAAAGATAACAGACGTAAGATAATAGACGATCCTTCTATTTTATAAAGCGCTAACTTTGTGTGTCGGTTTGTATGTCTGTATGTGTGTGTATGTATGTATGTGTGTCCGTCCGCAAAATGAAGTGAGTGAGAAGGAAGCTCATGGGATATAAACAAACCGCTAACAGAATCATGTAGCTCACAGGACTTTAGCTATTAGTGTGGTGAGCAGTGCAATGGCATGTGAGTTGTGATAGCATCCCAAGCGGCTATATAAACACGCACTTAGCACACTTTCGGTCATTCGACAAGGTGATGCTGTGGTAGCCGGCGAGCAGAGGGGAACGAGGGGAGAGTAAGGAGAGGAGGGAGAAGGGAAAGCTTACGCAAGGTAGTAGGGAGGTTCCGGCGCTTTGTCGGGGG
>MU868577.1:57395-100046 GCA_036418205.1 Ostertagia ostertagi
GTGATGTTACCTGTGGCGACCATGGCTAAGAGAAGGTCGAACAGAGTAAGGGTGTTGGCCAAAGTAGTCATGCGCGAGGCGCGTCCTCGACGATGTTCGCAATTTGAGTACTGTTTTCCCAGATCGTCAGTTGGCTCCCCTGCTGTCATCTTTCGGCGAAATGTGAGCCGGGCGCAGTAGGCAACTGACGGTGTGTTAAATGGTGGCGATACATCACGCTTTACGAGAGCAACGCAGGAGAGGACGAAATTTGTCAGAACGGTGCGCCGGTGTGCCGACCTGCGGACGCGCATTCTGGCACGCACACGACAGAGCTGGAGCGTGTGGCAAATTCGATAACCAAACTGGCTGCTCTGGAGGTGGCGTTAGATATCCCCCCGTGATACAGTCAGGAATATCATTGGACTCGTTCAAATATAGGTACGGTTGAGGAATTGGTTATGCGCAATGAGGAAGATGATCTATGAGAGTTGAGTACGTCATTATTGAGTTCACTGTTTTTTTCAGTATGAGAACACCGGAAGACCATACAGTTGCAAAAAAGTGACTGTGCGTGGCGACGGACACAACTAAGCTCAAATATCCGTCAGGAAAAAAATTATAGGTCTATCTGAGAAAAGAAAATGACGGCAATCAGGATGGGTTAATGTACAAGAAGAAGAATTTCAAGGTTTCGGTGTACAGTCGGTAGTAGCGGAATTGGCCAGTCCGCCTAGGCATCGATGTCTGAAGCGTCGGTTGAAATCAGAGTTGTGACAAACGTTGTTAGGCAGCAATCGATTTGCAAAATAATATCGGAAATGAGATATCAACTGGTCACGTATCCGTTTCTATTTTATAACGCTCTAATTTTCAGTGTGTCGGTTTGTCTGTCTGGTAGTCTAATGACTGAAATAGATTAAAGAAGTAGACGTAACAGCGGAGTGGTGTGTCAATGTGGGTAGGCGTGTTGGACTCGAGTTTGTTCGGATTTGTGGTTCAAGTCTGCCCTACAGCAAGTCTTTACATTTTTATAAACAATTCCGAACTGGCACAAAAATTGCTTTAGTGTCAAAACTAGCGCTACACAGTCAGGACACCCAGTAGCTCTTACAAATGGATTTTCTATAAAAAACTGGTGGGATAAGTTTGCAGCGTTAAACTGGCGCCAAATGGCGCCTAGGCCAAAAACGAAAACCATATTCGTGATCAGGACTATGATTTCCCCCCACATGCAGAATTTCGGAAAAAATCAAGATTTTCACCTAGCTTCGCGCAAGTGGGTGACCATGGGCTAGAGGTCGTCATGCATGCCAGGGGCAACTTGAAGACGCGGAAATCAAACGGAATGCCTTGTTGATTAACGAGAATCAAAGTTCAGAGATATACTAAACATCTTCCATCACATCGCAGTCCTAGGAATCGATGCGGCTATCGAGATGCAGCCGAGCGAGTGGAAACCCGTGGGCCCAACCTACCACGTCCTGATGGAGGGAAGAGTCTGTCATGGTGTCTTGTTGCCCATTACCAGCTTGGGTGTCTGCCATTGTCCATTTAGTAGTGGAACTTCTCATTATTTGAGAAGGAGAACAAGGAACTCGTTTTGAGTTCACCAGCTGCTACCTATCGGCTAACCTATCAATGGCCATTTTCTCTAGAACTTCTAATTTAGAGAAAATCGAATGCCCTGATCACGAAAATGACATCAATCTTTTCCGATAGTTTCAATTAACGCCACTTGGCGTCTTTCTGACGCTACAACTTTTTTCCGCTAGATTCTGGCAATAGTTCGAGTGTAGTACTGATTCATGGTCTTGATAACAAATGCGGTACTTAATATTGGTGCTGGCGCTATTTTAAGCAAATTTCGAAGCTCTTATCTGAAATGCAAAAATTTTGTCATCAGGAGGGATTCGAACCCTGGACCAATTCTTTACCATTTTTGGACCTTCAGGGGGCCTCTCAGCGGAAATGAAAGTATTGTAGTCCCCGTGAAAGCCTCTACAGCATGCAAGGAACCGTTTTGAAAAAGCGCTCCACACCCTGAACGACCTTCCTTGTAAGACTAGGTTGAGTCATGAGTACGTCTTCTATTTCAAAACATATTTGTAGCCACAGCCGTGTAAGAACGCTGATATCCTCCCATACTGTGAAGTCGATCGGTTATCTCACCTCCATAGGATTTTGGAATTGCGCGTTTCAAAGCATTTCCGACTTCATGGTTATCTGATATATGGTCAAATCAAGACCAAAAGTTTTCACTGTCGAGGCGTGAAAAAACTGGTGCGAGTTCGAACCAAGTTATGACTCTTATGACCGTGCCTGATTTATTTTGTCATTTTTTTTTCGAGACAATTTTTCTGAAGTGAAGCTGATTCTTGTCGACCGCAGACCTTGTGTCATTGGAATTGTTACGTTGCTCTAGTGAAATAAAAAGGAAAATAACAGTCAAATAAAACATGAGAGGCTTCCGAATGATATTGGACGTGTGAAAAACGGGTTTGAAGAACTGCCATGGCATAACAGTAAATTAGGAAAGCTACCGAGAAGAAACGTTCTCTGGGCAACGGCAATGTACTAGGGGAGGTGTCAGCAGAAGTCTCGATCGAGTACGTCGCTCACTTCTTTTGATGGAAAATGGTGTTCGAGTAGTCTGTATGGCTTTTCTCCTGTCTTGGACCTCCCATGTAGTGCGAAATTCTTCATGTTTCAGCTAAAGCAGAAGTGGTCCACATTTCCACAGAGCAGTTTATTCGCTTTTGTGATGTGATGTAAAGCGTGACGTAGGTTGTGTTGGTCAATAATTTAACGCGCATAAAACGCGCAAGTGAGGCTGCATCATGTATTACGACTCGCGGGTTTTGGCATTTTGCACCACGTGGGACAAGAGCGATTTTGCGAGCGCGCCGCCTCCACCTTACTTCCGCAAATGTTTGAAATGCCCTACAACTTCGATCTCTAGAATTGTTTTGACAAGAAAGAAAGCATGGAGGGCGTGGAGGTTACCTATAAAAATAACGGTAGAATTCTGATTAGAAGAACGCTAATGACCATGAAAAAGCAGAAAGCATCCACTTTCGCTGCGAATTGAGTAAAAAGCACTTACTCCTTAGTTTTTACATGAAATACAAATATTTTGAGACTCATGGAGTTTTCTATTAACCTCTTCCAACATCTTTCTCTGAATTCCGAATTCCTGAACTATGAATTGTTACGACAGCGAGAGGAAATCTAGGAAAGAATTGAAATAAAAACTGTGTGGGTTGAGAAACCCACAGAATTTTATTTCAATTCGTTTAGGTTTTTTTGCTAAATCAGGGCATATTTGACCACTGTTGCGGCTATGTGGTTTATAGTTATGCTAGTGTATTATCTATAGAATGAATACAAAAGACCCGAGAAGAAGGAGAGCAAGCACGAAAAAAGTGAATGACGTAGTTCTGACGCGTATATGCGTCAGCCTGTCGGCAACGTGTTAAGCAAAAGATGGGTGAGGGAATGCTCTCTCAACCCACGGTACCGGTCGTTCACTTTGCTCTGCGTCAGGTCAAGCGAGGCGTCGAGGAACCCCCACTCACCCTCCTCACAGCAGCCCAAGTCTATGAAATGACTCTTCACAGGCCGAAGTATGAAAAGTTATCTAACTCTCCCCGAAATTTCACTGAACCCCCCCCCCCCCACCTGCTGTGCCACTCTCCACCATAAAAGTCGTTCAACTAGTAGAAAATGTCGGAAAGTCACTAGCAGTGAATCCTACAACAAATTGAGCAAAAAATGACAAACTATTCATAAAAATAGCATATCATAGCATCTCTCTTCTTTTATTCTCTTTGTAGGCAGTAGTACTGCGCAGAGTACGCCTCTCAAACTACACGTCCATCTTATGATTGACAGAAGCTAAGAAAGAAGTTAATATAGCATTGAGAACTAGAATTTTAACTCTATTCTGTAGTGTTGAAACAACTGGATTTTTTTTTGAGTATATCGCAAATTGCTACATTGAGGATTTTGCAGAAGTAATGAGGTAAATTTCCCGAGAAGCGCGAGCTTTAACACTTTCCAGAGCAATAGCTTCCTTCAGATTCGTCAAGTCTGAAAAGTTAATGCAGTATGCGAAACTGTTATAGAAGGTTCGCTAAATTCAACTTCTGTTCGAAATGGCTTGATTCGTTGAGCATTTCGGAAAGGGTTCCGTTGAGTTTTTGTCCGAGTACCCCAAAATGGTTCTTCTTCGCGCATTGGCGCTCTTTTAACGATTATGGCTCCTTCAGGGATAATTTTGTGCAAAAGTAAAAGCAGATTTGAAACACAAGCTTTTTTCAATAAGTGTAAAAGTTCCATTTTTTCACTCTTTTTCCATTCCGACTTCCACGATTATCCCTACTATATATAAAACGCTATGTTTGCCGGTTGTGCTCTGTGTGTGGTGTGTCACGAAATTCATAGCGCGCTTCGCAGCAGTCGTTAGGGGCTGATTTTGGGGCATGATATAGGGGGTGGGACGGGAACATATTTGGCAGAGGTCACAAAGTGACAAGGACTGACAAGAGTAGATAAGAGGCTCTGAAACACAAATTTCACGAAATCCATGGTGCACTTCGCAGCAGTCGTCAGGAGCTGATTTTGGGGCATGATATAGGGGGTGGGACGGGAACATATTTGGTGGGGGTCGGAAAGTGATAACGGTTGATAAGATCCGGTAAGAGGCGCCGAAACGCAAATTTCACGATATCCATGGCGCGCGTCCCAGCTGCAGAGGGGAGTTGGTTCAAGGAAGTAATGTGTAGGGTGGGACGGGAAAATATTTGGTGGGAGTCATAAAGTGATAAGGACTGTTAATGGGGATATACGTAACGACATAGAAATAGCTTAAAACCAAATACTTGATAAGAACCGAACTCATTTATTTCCTTCTTCGTCGCGTATTATCGTCTCGACATCCATTCGACCGCTACTGTTTAGGAGCTCTTAAAAATGTATGGATGAGGTTTTCTATCTTAACACTATTAGCATCAAATATCATCCAACCGCTAAACTACCCTCCCATCTAACGCATGATGGTTGTTTACATGCAGCACTTTAGCTTCGCACTCTATCGCGCGTATCAAACGGTGAACTTCAGCAAAATGGGGAGATGCTATGGAAAGGTTTGCCGGCGCATTTTCCGATGCAACTTAGGGTTGAATTCTTTGGCGGTGGGATTTTAATGTTGCACAGGCCATACATTTTTAACGAAGCCTACTGTGTCAGGTGCGCGGTAGCGTGCAGAGCTAAACTGGTCTGTCTATAAACTTCGCGCAAAGAGCTATACATATTTTCCTTAAATGGTGGGTTTGTCCCTGTCATTTTGCGCGACTCCTTCCACTTCTTGATTTTTCCTGAATCGAAATTTTCTCGAGAGCCCTAGGTGAAGCGTGTGTAGGTGACTGGGCCCTTTCTCGGACGCGTCGTGTGTTTCACATTCCATCATAGAAGTGCACTCATTTGAAAGATGAAGTCCGTCAGAAAACGTATAAATATCGGATTTTTCAACGTTGTCGCATTAAAATACCAAGGTAGACTAACTACACGGACTCCTTTGGACCGCGAAATTTTCATGTTAGCGGCGTAACATTTTTATAGGAAATTATCTGGCAATGATCGCACAACATGGATCACTTCTTGATGTTTGTCCTTCCGCAGTAATTATCCGTGGCATCGATCCGCCCCTCCCCCTCCTCCCCACCGGTCCTGCCATTATGTCGAGGATTCCGCACGCTTGACCCTGCTCAGGTCTACTTTTTTATTTCAAGATGATCCACACACTGGCCACCCTCGTGAGTGGCAATCACGATGCTCTACCTGACGCACGATCTGGCATCGCCATGCTCCAGTTTACTTCTGCGGTTCCTTCGATTGATCGTCCAGCATATTCGTCAGTGATGAAGCGAGTGTGCAGTGTGCTAACAAATAAACAAGCAGTGATAGTCTTGCTCAAAGGACAGGAATTCTGACTGTTTGAAGGAATCTTCCACGGACCACGGACCAGTGGGCGGGATCGGAAGTTTTTGAATGCATGGTAGGTACAGGTCCACGTGTCGAACGCACGAACGTGAACAGGATTTACTTCAAACCTTCCCATGAATGTGGATCCGTACCTACCATGCATTTCGTCGCAAAACCACTTCCGGCCCCGCCCACTGGTCCATGGTCCGCGGAAGATTCCTTTAAGTTCAATCGTCCAAATCTGGCTTTCCCGGGTTTCTGGAGGAATACGAGAGGGGTTGACCACTGGGAGCCCCTACGTGCAGATGTCACAATCTGCGTGGAAGTCAGCAGTCCACAGCTTCATTGCAACGTTTTTAATAAAAGATAAGCAAGAAAATCTTTTTTTACCCATCACGGTGTAAAAATCGACATCTGATCTTACTTCTATCAGAATTAAGTGTAGTTCTATAAGAGGCGTCGAACAGCTTCTAGTGCGTTTGCAGTAGGTCGTGAATAATTATGCTTTGTATTATTCGGATGACAGAAGTAAATAAAAAATAAAATCAATAGAATCAAAATCTAGCCATTTTATTGCTGGAATTAAGGACCGCTCTAATCATGACATTAGTGGGAAGAATTTCACCTAGAAATGTTGACTTCAGTTCTATGATGTGACTCGCTTTTTTGGGCGCAAAAGAGCTATATTCTGCATTTCGTTGCAGCTGTGATGTTACCTGTTGCTACCTCTGCGGAGTCGCAGATCCATGGCAGCGAGAGCTACTCGGAGGAATGAAAATCTCGCATGAATTGGTCCATGCTATGAAACGCTTTGTTGCTTGCAAGACTTGTATGGCCCCGATGGGTCAAGATCCTACGGTAATACATGTAGATGCGTCTTATTTTTCCATAGTTTTTTTGTCTCAATCACTAATTTTTAGGGGGCAGTGTTGATTGATCATTTTATGAGACAGCACATGCTGGACCAACCGAGACGTGTGCGGCATTGCAAGGTCTGTCGCCAGAATGTGATTGAACCTGGGATTGCAGAACATATTCTTGAACAGCACAGAGTGAGTATTGTCAACACGAATTGTTTATTTACTAAAAAAAACCATTTGAAATAGTTTCTTTAAGTTAGTCGCATTTCGACCACGTTACGCTCCTCAGTCAAACATGGTATCAGTGATGAATGGAAGCGAACTATGCGTTTACCTGGGTATACCCGCAGAGCTTTGCAAGTCTAATCCACTTGCCGACTCTTCCGAACTCGGATAAACGCAAATTCTCTCCTCGTCATTTTCACTGGTCTTCTTATCAATTCCTATTCGAACGAAAGACTTGTTTGAGGAATATTAGCTAAATGTTGCTCTCCTACACTGTTGATTTAATCGTTACTTGATCTGTACTTAAGTTTTAAGAATTCACTGAGTTTTGCGCTGTGGCCGTTTTAGAATTCGAAATTTCTGCTCACCATTTGTATCAAAAAAGGCAGGATGACGCCACTTTTTGTATGCTTACGTAAGAAAGTTATTTTGGTCCTATTTGTTATATGCTGATTGTAATGTGTCCTTAACAGCATACGGGATGAAGGTGTGCATTTGTATTATAGAACACCATTGGAGAGAAAGGAGTTGCCCATCGACCATGTATTCACGGTATTCTTTCTATTGTTGTAACGATCTCTTGTTTCACATTTTGTTATCAATGAATAATCCAGAAATAAAGTATGTCATTTTCCATCGTTGATGACTCATTGGCACTAAATTGTCCGCAAGTCGTGTTTTTGTTGTTTGGTTAATATGTAACGTATTTTACTGGTGAGTAACTGTTACCATTACAGGTTACAGCGTGATGTGAGCAACCTATTCCATTTTTATTCCGAGTGCACTGAAAAACTTCGAAGCTGAACAACGGGACCACTTTGAAAATTAGTTACATGGTGGAGTGGTAGGTCTATATACAGTGCGCGTCAATTTTATATGCCATCCCCTATTTTTTCTGTTATCTGAGTTGTTAGGCAACATTGCGAGCTGAAATGTTGACCAACAGTTAGTGAGTGAGCAAGAATATCAACAAAGCCTAAACATATTTGAACGCTGCAGTAGCGCCCTTTTTCTGGCGAGAAAGGGAAAATCCGCCGCGTCAATTTTATATGCCATGCTGTTGTTGTTGCGAAATATCTCAAATCCGCGCAGCCCTACCGCCTTCTGTACGGATGTGGCAGGATTGCGAAATCAAAAGCAGTCCACCATGCCTAGAGGTCGTCGTCTATCTTCAGCAGAACAAAGCCAAATTCTATCTCTTCGTCAAGCAGGCCATAGCAACAAGGCCATCGCGGAACAACTCGGCCGATTCAGACGCTGCATCGACGGCTTCGTGAAGAATCCTACGGCTTACGGTCAAGCACGCGGAGCAGGGCGTCCACTCAAATTGACACCAGCCGACCACAGACGGATCGCTAGATTGGCTTCCAATTCAACCATGAGTGCCAATCAAATTCGTGCACGACTTTCACTAAATGTGTCGACTTCCACTGTGTTGCGAGCTATTCGTCGTCAGATATTCCTGAGGTGGGAGAGGATGAAGCCAGCTCCTCGTCTGACCAGGAGCCATCGCGAAGCCCGACTCGAGTTTGCGAGAAAAATTTTTTCAAGAAACTGGCGAAAGGTGAGGTTTTCGACTCATTTTACAAAGTGCATTACCAAGCTCCTACATGGTTCAGGTAATTTTTCCCGATGAAAAGAAATTCAATCTGGATGGTCCTGACGGGCATGCTTACTACTGGAGAGATCTACGAAAGGAGCCCAGGATTTTTTCGAAACGTGTATTTGGCGGAGGAACTGTTATGGTATGGGCGGCCTTCTCTTTCTATGGAACGCTGAATATGGAATTCGTCTCCACGCACATGGATTCGCAAGAGTATCAAGATATTCTTCAGCGCAGTTTGCTTCCTTACCTTCACGATCACAGGCGAAGAAGAGTCGTTTTCCAACAAGGATAACGCTCCTGCACACGTCTCGCGTTCAACTCGGGAGTGGCTAGGGGATCACCATGTAGACGTTTTGGACTGGCCTCCATGCTCCCCGGACCTAAACCCCATGGAGAATCTCTGGGGTATCTTGGTGCGCAGGGTCTTCGCCGGAGCGGTTCAGTATGACAATGTATCTTCGCTGAGAGCAGCCATTCTGAGTGCATGGAACTCAATTCCAGAAAATGTTATTAAAAATCTTGTTGACAGTATGCCAAATAGAATCTTCGAAGTTACTCGTAAAGAAGGTGGTCCAACTAAGTATTAATGTTTAACCAATTGTACTTTTTTCCTGTTTTTTCATTAAGTGTTGAAGTATGGCATATAATTTTGACGCGGCACATTTTTTGAAATGAACTGTAAACATGAAGCTGTTTCTTCGAACAGGTGTATGTCTCGTATATGTGAGTCTCTGACACAGTCCATAGTAGCGCACTATGTCACATGTGACAGTAGCGAGTAGGAACCGAGATAACAGAAAAAATAGGGAATGGCATATAAAATTGACGCGCACTGTATTTCTGTACTCTCACGGAGCATCTTCAAAGCTCTGGTTCCATCCTACAATCACACTGATCTGCGAAAGTTGAAAAATGGAGACATTGAAGCGTATCAAAAAGCAATCGGAAGGCAAATCTCTTGCGGAGTTGCTGTTAATGAAGTTTCGTACCGGAGTCAGTCTGAAGTGTGGCGAAGATCTGCGTTTCATGGGTCAACTGCGTCCATCAGGGATCATTATCGTTCGATATGCGGTGCAGGCGATGCCGTTGCGTCGGTGGAAAGTATTCTGGTACTGCTTTCTCGAGACGAGCCGGATTTCATGCAATACTTACCCGACCATAATGTGCACACATCACAATAATCATGTTATAGGGCAATTAACTAGTTAGTGTCCTCCTTATCAAATCCATCCTTCCTGTTCTTTATCCTGAGCATATGCTGCTAAAGGTGTTCATACTACAGTTTGTGCCCGAGACTATGTCAGATTATAGCAAGTTCAAAGCCTAGGCTTTCAATGTGACATCTTATTCGCACCATAATCTAAATTCTTCGAAATTCATTAATATGTCGCATAGATGCCAGTGATTTTGATGAAGTATTGCTCGGGACTGTTTCACTGGTTTAGCTTCGCCTTGGAAATAAATACCTTCTACTAAAATCTTGATATGTCATTGTATCCACTGCATGTCTACTGTCTAATCAGCAGCGGAAAAGATTAGAAGGAAGCGATTGACTCCATTACTTCCCTTGAAGCTGTTTGCAGCGTTGCGCTTGTCCAACTTCAATTTTATGCTCAGTACACTCCAGAGTTTTGGAACAAATCTTACGCTCAATGTCCCCTAAACATCTTCGGCCTGAAACCCAGTATCGTTACGTATTTGTGGTCATAGGTATCAAAAGTCACTGTCGCATTCGCTCCACAGCTTTTATCAGCATGACGTTTCCTGTTTAAGCTGATAGTGCAGGCCACAAAATTTATTCCAACTCGACTGGCCAGCGCGACATCGTTGTCGTGAGATATATATAGAGGACTATACATCAGCATAAGTAGGCACTATAAGTCATGCTGACATGTGGTCTCACTGCATATGCAAGATGAGCGCAATTTACAGAAATTCAATAAAAAAAACTTTGGCTCTGACGAATAGCCGATGAGTTCGAGTCCCAGTCGTAAACTCACTGTTCACTATCATCACTCCTCAGGATGAAGAAGAATGTTCTATGTGTGCATTTCACTAAAACACTAAATGATAGTATCGTCTTCACTTATTCACTGTCTCATTTCTACCAGGTTTAATTATTCGTTGGATTCTTCCTTGGCCTCGTCGAATTGAATATAAAACTTGCTGGGTAATGTTCAAGGTGTTGCTTGACAAATGAGAGCACTCGTGCTTGACGTTACTAGCGATTTTATCATATCCGTCCCTTTTTCAATTGACCGTCTTCTCTCACCGCAGTTCCGAGTAACACATTTGAATGTGCAGTCATTGAACTTAAAAATTCACAATATCATTTGACCTCCACCAATTTGCTTCGATATGCAGTTTTCGGAACGAGCGACTCAAACACATGATTGTTCAGCAAAGTAATTGTCTTCAATATTCGGAAGGCGAAATTGAGTTCAGCACAGGAACTGCAATGTGGTTCCCACAGCAACGCATTGCCACTGTTGGTGTACCATTGATGTTGGCGATATTCTTGTTACACTACAAATACTCTGTACCAAACTCGACCGGTTTACTTATGTATACTGTAGTTACTTACATTTACATTCATGTGTCTCATATCTTATTCTCTGCCCTCGCATCACCCCTCGTCTTTTTGATCATTGATGCAGCTGCGGCAACGTCTCCATCCGTTTCTGCCGCGTCCAAGGGTAGTCCAACGAATCGTGAAGAAGTCTGATCATCGTGCCCGCAGTCGTGCTGATGTTCGTTTGACGTCTCAAGGAGTCCATTCGGTACCGCTCTGACATGAAATCGGTGTGTGCGGGCCACTTCGATTTTTAGGCGAAAACAGCGACAACGCTGATCCATAGACCTCATTCGGGAGTCCGTATCCCTCCCTTCTTTTGCTCATATGAGGTGACTACAACGGTTGTTTTCTACTAGTCGTTGAATAACGTTGACCGCATGCTCATTCTGCCCGTGCAGAGTCTATGCCTTTGAAGTGTATGTCAATACAGGAAGGATTGCATTATTGAAGAGGTCGGCATGGTGCAGGTATCTTCTTTTCATTGCTGCCTCGATGTTCTTGAACGTTCCCCATGTGGCTCTTCCTCCTGCTCAGCTCTGGAGCTAGGCTTTTCATCATGTTTATTTCTCGATTTGGGTTCACATAGCTGGAGCGTTCTATAATGTTTGTTCCGTTGGCCATTAGAAGCCGTTTCGTTTTGTATTCGTTTTCATCTTAAGCTGCATACCGACCGCCTGCGTCCAGGTATGTAAACGCACCCTTTTCTCGGCAGCCGTGAAGAAATGTTCTCGTTCGGTTTGTGTGTAGCATGTGTCTGAGAGGCAAGCGTGAAGAAATGGAAGAGCCAGAACGTGCAATAGCTCGTCCAGGGGAACGATTATATAAAGGAATTTTCGTAGGCGCTGTATCTGCAGTCGTCTCAGGCTTCCGAGAAGTGGTCAATAGATGACGATAGCGGTGGAGGGGTCAATAGATGACGATAGCGGTGGAAATTCCCATAGAGGAGAAGCGCTGTATTAAGCCCCAAAGGAACGAAAGTACAAAGGATTGAAGAGAACGTCGTACGTCTCTCATGCAAAGACAATCCCTGTCGGTAAGGGCAAGATGTCTGAACACGCCCATTTCAAGAAGCTTTTTGATAAAGGCCTCAGAGTGTTCTGAATCTAGCACATTCAATGCGATTCGTCGCAGGTGTGATCATGGGCCACGCTCGCTGGAGCCGGTCCGCTTACCCATTCCCAACCTCTCCGGGCCTCTGCGAAATGTTCCCGCCTTGGCCCAATATCGCCTCTCTTCTTCATTCTAGCCAGGATGAGCCGATCTTTCCAGAAAGTTAACAATTGATAATCATATAACCTTATCATGACCTTTTTGTTTCACCCGCAGAGCACAATTGATTCCGCCCCCACTCACCCCCTCTCCCCAACGCAATTTCCGCCAAGGTGGTTTATGCAAACATATTTAATTCATTATTGCCATAAATTCAGCAGTTGGCGCGATAGGCAGAGCGCATGAATCACGCGCTGTTCTTGAAATCACGTTCTTGACCTTTGGTGGGAGGAAGCGGCCATCAAGACGATTTATGCCGCCCATCAAAGCCATGTGATGGAAAAGGTGAAGGAAAATTGTGAGGAAATACACCATGCCTACAACTTATTGAATAGCAGAACCTTTTCACAAATGAAGGGCTATGCTCTACATTTGGCTGACGGAGCTCAGCAGCCCTGGATACTTCGGCTCCCATTTGCAATGTAGTGTTGCGTGACTTGCGGTAAAAGAGGTTTGCACCAGTCTATCTAAAATACCTACTAGGAATCAGCTTTCAGGTAATTACAGCGATTGTATAGAGGGGCGTCAGGCGCCTAATGAGATGGGAGGGGGCACTACGATAAATGAAGCCTGAGATTGGTGATATCCACCATCTGTATGATGGATAGTACCTAGCAAAGTAACTGGGTAACAAGCTGTCACAAGTAGAAATGGAGTTTCATTACTATGCTACGCTATGCTATTGTTTGTCACGAATTCCCAGTCATGATGAGGACTGGACATGCAAGTTCCTTTAAGGCTATACCTTGCCATGCATGAACTTCAGTCAATAAGCAAGTGCAGTTTTCCGACACATATTTGAATTTTACCGCGACGGTCCCTTCTAACGCGCAATTTACAATCCATTCCGACAAGCCATTTCCACCGGATTGCCTACCTGCAGAGGTATATATATACCGCCCCCTTCAGAGGTGCAAAGAGCGTGATTCGGACAGCGGTGGCAGTCTTCTTCTCCGTTCCTATCTTCAGTTTCAAGTTTTATCCAGCCCTAATCTCTGGGGCTCCGGCCCCCTCACCAAGCGACTACTCTGAATA
The DNA here is from genome assembly GCA_036418205.1 of Ostertagia ostertagi. NCBI lineage: Eukaryota > Metazoa > Nematoda > Chromadorea > Rhabditida > Trichostrongylidae > Ostertagia > Ostertagia ostertagi. Next base: position 70,930 of record MU868577.1, read on the forward strand.
AGTAGCAGTCTAATTCACTTTTCAACAACGACGCCACGATAACAAATGCCGGTCGGGCCCGCTACTTCTTCGGGAAGACAGGACAACTTACGATAAGACGCGTGCCCTAAGCCTCCTTCAATATACAAACAATAAGAATTTCCTGCTCTCTCCTCTATTGTATATTGGTTTCTTGCTGTGATGGAATGAATAAACGGTTTTTTGTAACACCTTGTGCACTACCGCTGAACCCAAAACCTGGCGCATCGGCCAAAATATTGACTCAAACTATAACAACGACAATGACAAAGATCAAAACTAGAACAATAAATCGAGAAACGGAGAGTCGCCCTCTGATGACAACCGTAATAGGAGGATAAACAAGAATACACAATCTTGACGCTCAAGCAATGAGATTTCATGACAGCTCTGCAACAATAAGTTGAAATCGAGCAAGGCGAAATTATGGCACTAGGAAAAGCCAAGATTATGAATTTGTAGCATCGTAAGGGAACTCAGCCTTTCACTTTGAAACATAGCCGTTTACGCAAAAAGGTTACAACAACTTCACTTCACTAAAAGTCAGCGACAAAGTCACAACTGAAACGCCACAACCAAAGCCGCAAAGGAAAGGCGTGGTATTAAGACATGGTTATTTGATCTAACAATAGATCAACGCATATAAAAACATATACAAAAGAGGACATACAGTGCAAACTATGGTAAGGCTTACACCGTATCAGGAGTGGCCCGACGTGCCTTTTCCCAGGCCAGTCGTAATCGTACCGGTGGAACACTACTGCAAACGATCACAGCTTCAACAACTTACTTCATGTAAGTTTTTCAAGTGGAAATGAATAACAATAATTGTACAAATACTTAAAATACGCGTTACAGAAACACCACCAAATACTGGGAGCGAGCCCCATCGCATTCAAGAGCAATAGAGCCATGCAAATACACATTCAACACATAGAGAGTTAACACTTCAATTAGCTACAATATTTCATAAACCATCACAGAAGTGATAAATCACAAACGAAAAAAAGTGAGAGAACCTCCTTTTTGTTCACTCAAATGAAGGCGTTCATCAAAAGCGACTAACCATAAGTTTAACTTTAAAAAAAGCCTTCTCGAGAAGATACGTAGAGAAGAAGTGCGATCAGTTGCGATTAGTTACACTATTTTCACGACAAAAAATTAAAACCTTCGTACTTTGTGCAAACATAGATAAACCACTCGTAACCTAGTTACTACGGCAAGGAAAAAAGGTTCCGTAGCCATACTAGGAGCGTAAACCTTAAATAACCATGCGACTAAGGAGCAAAAAGTAAATGGCAACAAAAGGGCAGGGGAGCGAACTCAGAAACTCTGTGAGCGCTGCAAAAAGAGCATCCCAAAGAGTGAGTGTCGACAAGTAACTGATGAGAGACGATGAGCTTGCTAGAGAGAAAAGTAGAGCCGAACGGAGATACCACGATTCGGGTCAGGAGCATCAACCTGAACTTCAAAAGGAGTAGCTTCTTCATATGTGTCGGGAAAAAACTCTCGTGAGAGTCAGGCAGCAGTTTGCACATTAGGGACCCACGAGGAAAAGGTGGCGTCACAGGAGGCCCAATCACTGAGCTCAAGAAAATTATCCGTTCAAAGTTGCAAGAGGAAGAGGACTGTGACGCGAGTAATCTACAAGTAACGGTGGATGCATCAGCTGGAACGAGAAACGAACAGGTGTCGGCAGAAATGGAAACAGGCCAGGTTAAAAAAATGGTCCAAGAGGTAAATGGAGATGAGGAGATGTCAGACACGAAACAAGAAGAAGAACGTGTAGACCCTTCAGCACAAATTGTACAACTCTAGGAACAAGCAACTCTACGAACGACAAAGTTCTTCTGATGTTTTTGTACGGAGACATTGGAAATAGCAGCGGGGTCACCAACGTCTGTGCTTTTTGACGCTGTAAACATTTACTTCTCAGATACCTGCCCTCTAGTGCAAGATGGGCACAGTCGAAACACAATAATAGACCGAAAGGGAACATGCAAACGCTGCTTGGGCAACTACTTACGGCAAAAATGCAGGTTTCGTCCAAGAGTTTGCCATTACAGCACCAGGTTTTGTGGTAGTTGGGAGCAGGAGCATCTCACACGAAAGTAACGAAAGATTAATAGGAAGAAATAAATGCAAACGGTATACAGTATAGTTAAACTAGAGTAGTTGTCCTACCACACACTCAGTCGAAAACACTTGAACACAATTGAATTACACAAGAGCTGAGAACCAACCGAGAAACAATAAGATGACAGATAACGAGGACATCGGGAATTCAGAATAGATAATGATGTGGGACTCAACAATGTGCAGCCTCACGTCTACTTCGTCGTAGAACGCTGGGCGCACACCACTTCGGATGTCTGAGCACCGACCGTAACGCCATCCTGAACAAGGTCTCCTCAATGAAAACCCTTGAAGTTTGAACAGTAAATCGAAAAGGCGTAGATGGTCAACAATTAGTAGTACCTGGACATCAAAATCCTAATAATAAACCGCTTTTACATTGATGGCAACCCTGACAAAAAAGTCAATAAAAGACAGCATGGATAAGCGCGAAATCGCAGATTGAAATTATATATACTTGAGACTTCTCATCATGGAATCCTTCAAGAAAACTTTCCGAAAATTCATCAGTATTATCCATTCTTTCGGTGCATTTTAATTTCATCAGGACTCGAAGGCACTTATTTTAGAGCCGAGAAGAAGTTTATTAGCAGAAACGAATGTGCACTAGAAAATCTTCTCCGATAGTATACTAATCAGTTTTTTTTATGGGTGCACTTAGAACTTTAATCAGAGAAAGGCAAATGATATTGGGAAGAGAAAGAGAAGAGTCATCAAATCCAATAGGTGTTACAAAAAAGATGTAATTAATAACATTGAACAGAGAATACAATACCAATAAGAAGTGGTTATTGCACATTCCTTTCAGTCAACGCAGTCACTGCATCAGCAACCACCATTGGATTCGCATGGGATAGTAAGACATTCAGTAGCTCAACAAACCCTGAAACAAGATAAGCAATGCAACAAGAATCATTGTGAAAATCTCAGAAGGAACAGAAATGGGAATGGCAGACCTTGTTCTTCCACAATTTTAAGGTTTATATCATGGATTTAGCAACGCACCGGTGGCCACATTGCGTACGTAAGTCCCCCGACTGCGATTTGTTGTAATTGGCCGTTTGAAAGAAAAAGAAACGAACAGAAACGACCAAATCGAAATGAAAGGGCTCATCACACACTGGAAGGAACGAATACTGGGTGGTAAAGGATTAATCCTTCGAACTTCCAACTGGAAGCTAATAATGGTACTGATCACAGACATGACCGCTAGTTTAGCGCAGAAATCTGATAAATGCAAAAATCTTAAATGCATTTTCATGGCGGTTCACACAAATATTTGGTAATTTTCTTAACGCGAATACAACACATTGTACGTGCTGCTAGGGCTCGCATTTTTAGGATCTTCGCAATCCTACAAACGAAATAAGCTTGAAAACATGATAGTTGATCAGCTTATCTCGTTCATATTTAGCCCTGCCGTCCAACTTCATCAAGGACAGGCAAGTTCAGACAAGTCGTCCAACAACTTCCTCCTTGCTTAGGAGCAGAGGGGGAGTCCTTGTTTGAAGCCCTGTTCAGTGTTTTTCTTCAGTTTTTACTTCACTATCGTTAAATTTCAGAATGAAACGAGCGGAGCTGAACAAACAAAACAAAATATCTTCGTTAGCTTACGAGTAACCAAGCAAAGAATTAATCACGTCAAACTCAATGGATTGGGCGTCATCCAAAGATTGTAGAATGGGCTGTCAAGTGCAAGGATCCTGGTTCTCGATAACAAAAGAAGAAGAAAAACAAATTGAAGAAGCCGATATAGTTAATGAAAATGACGATGAAAAATGACACATTCTGAGAGCACAACAAAAACATAACTGCTTTCTCTCAAACTACGAATATACACCAATCGATATTTTATACTCAATTTGACCGGCCATAGCAGGCATTGGCTACCGCCACTGCTTTCTAAAACTGACTTCACAAGCCATGTATGGAAAAGTTATTCAACCCATAGCGAAAATTTCTTCGAAAAAAAAAACCCTTCTTATAATTCTATAACCTATTCTTAGAGCGGATTTGGGATTTTTTTTAACAAGCTCTTCCAAATCGGTATTGAATAATGAGTCGAAATTGACAATTTAGATTGGTTAGCACTTTGACTACCGGTGGTATACTATTTAGCATGCTCTGTACCAGACTGTCGATACCTGCCTTGTGGATCTGTTCCCAACCAGTCAAGTTTACCAACGTGTTAGGTCACTTGTGATATTACTCTTCCGTTCAATGATGTAGAGACTGCAAACCAGAACGCCTCTACGTTTTCGATAAGGAAGGGTCTGAGGAATACGCTAGCCGACCTACCAATCTAAATCGTTGCGTTAAGCATTTTCCCAAATGGAACGTGTCGGGGACCTCCTCTCGCGCTCGCTGAAAAACAAATGTTTTTGCGACAGCGACTTCTCGGAAAAGGTTGTAGCCGGGATTCAAGGCTCCTTATAATCCTAATTGTCTACCTCATACGTTGGCAAGCCAAACTCCTATTTTCCTCTTTTCTTGGAATCACCCCAGGCTACAGATGAGCCTCCTCCGAATAGTCTCTTCTCTGCGAGTCACGACCAAGGTCTCTCCGAAAACAACAAGACCCACCCAAACAGCAAAAGACGAGCTCCTTTCGGAAAGTCGAGGTAGACCAGTCTGAGAAGGAAATTCGCACAGAGAGCAGGGTCGACCGTCACGTTGGACCAATTTCAAAATTTTTACGACCCTCGCCTCTTGGAGAGTCTCTATACGACCCCCCCCCAGGCTCATTATGTACTACGCTGCTAAGGAAAAAGCTAACACTAGGGAAATAAGTGCAATCTACAAAAAATCTAAAGACACTTGGCTTAAATTTAAACACAGTTAGCAGACAAGCTCTAGTTTCCTGATATCCGGTATTACTAATACATAACATCGCAAAACGAACTGCCTTCATTAGTTGCTAAACAGTACTGCCCTTTAGTTCGAATAGCGCTTGGCCTGCCTTTCATGAATGGGCGTAACAAACGTCACAAAAAGTTACTATTTCGTCATGCAAGCGCATATCAAACGAGTGCATGGCGCATCAAAGAGCATGAGAGCATACAGCAGAAGTGTCTAATTGGAGCATGGGAGCATTGCGTGCGCCATTGCGAACGCAATGCTCCCATGCTTTATCAATTCTTGTCCCCCTGGGTTGAAGAAGAATGTTAGAGCTTCCTAACGAATACTTTAACTCCCTTCGAAAATGAAGGAGTCAAAAAATCGCCCCGTTGGACCGTTTTGGGAAATCGCGAACCGATTTTTTGCAGAGCGCTGGTTTGTTGGCTTAAAATTGTTATAACTTTCTTCTTATTGGACTTTGCCATTGTTGTTTCTCTGTATTTCAGTAGAAAGTTAGAGCTTCCCAACGAATGCTTTTTCTCTTTCCAATGTTGAAGGAACCAAAAAAACGCCCCGTTGGACCGTTTTTTTTTCATGAATTTTCAGCGCTACTCTCCTGAAAACACGAATTTTCAACACTTGAACACTGACAACTCTGCAATTGTTTTTGTACTATGTGCCAAACGAGGTTTTTAAGATGAAATCTTTATTTACTGGCCTGACGTTTCGACCGCTTCGTCCTCTTCAGAGGCCTGGAGATTGTCTGAAGCCTTTGATTCGTTAACTATTCGATCAACCGCTTACAGTATTCTCGACGACAGAGAACGTCGAGAATACTACGGAGCACTCAATGATGAACACTTAACTCACCATGATTCCACTTATGCGGAGCAGTAGTACGCCCTGTGTTAGTTGACGTTAGCGAAACGAATGAGCTCTACTCGTCTCGTGATGCCATCTATTTCCAAATCTGTCAATTTGCACATCTCAATGATAGCTCGCACTTTGACTCGTAATCGACGGACATTCGTTTCGTCCATTCATTCTAGGTTTCCTTGCGAAAATCCAGAATGATTCCAATGCTTTCTGGATGAAATCTCAGTCTCGTACGCTAACACAGAATTCAACATCAAAGTCGTTCCCATTGTGCTCCTCAAACTTGTGCTTGCAAAGCGGTGTAGCTACATTACTACGCCTCTTCCCAGCTAGATGTTCTTGAATACGGGTACTTAGTGCTCTCCCAGTTTCTCCAATATACGTGCTATTACATTCCATACATTCAAGTTGGTAATCACCCCAACCTTACCACAATCCCCTGACGTGCCATTTGGGCAGATGATACAGTACAGTATGAAGTCACGCACTGTCTCTCATAGAGCCTGTTTCTAACGAGCTGCCGTTTGATATTGCTATTGGGTACATTAACTAATACTGGTACTTCTCGTGTGAGCTTGATGTATTGGGACCGCTCATTCAGCAGTCGGAAGCATTCATCCATTTCAGACTGTGTTGATGTTACAATGAAACAGCCGTCGATATATGGCACGTCAGGGGATTGTGGTAAGCTTGGGGTGATTTATTTGAATGTATGGAATGTAATAGCACGTATATTGGAGAAACTGGGAGAGCACTAGGTACCCGTATTCAAGAACATCTAGCTGGGAAGAGGCGTAGTAATGTAGCTACACCGCTTGGCAAGCACAAGATTGAGGAGCAGCACGAGATTGACGAGCACAGGGAACGACTTTGATGTTAAATGTTCTGTGTTAGCGTACGAGACTGAGATTTCATCCAGAAAAGCATTGGAATCATTCTGGATTTTCGCAAGGAAACCTAGAATGAATGGCCGAAACGAATGTCCGTCGATTACGAGTCAAAGTGCGAGCTATCATTGCGACGTGCAAATTGACAGATTTGGAAATATATGGCATCACGAGACGAGTGAAGCTCATTCGTTTCATAACGTCCACTAACACAGGGCAAGAGCTACTGCTCCGCATAAGTGGAATCATCGGTGAGTTAAGTCTTCATCGTTGTGCTCCGTGGAATTCTCGACGTTCTCTGTCGTCGAGAATACTGTAAGCGGTTGATCGAATAGCTAACGAATCAAAGGCTTCAGACAATCTCCAGGCCTCTGAAGAGGGCGAAGCGGTCGAAACGTCAGGCCAGTGAATAAAGATTCCATCTTTAAAAAAACCTCGTTTGGTACATAGTACAAAAACAATTGCAGTACATATAACATCGAATGCCGAGTTTCCAAGAAAGGACGACATGGAGACTGACAACTCTCTTCAAACTCAATTTTATCGGGAATCATGCTGTGATTCATTACAGATGCTAAACCCATGTCAAGAAATTGTTGACAGGCAAGTATTTTTGTTTCCAAACCTTTTTGTAGCCCTTTAGCAGTCAGTCTACCAAAGAGGTCACTGTTTCATTAACTTAAGTCCAGTTCGAAGGCATTGGTTCACCTCTAGAGTTATATTTGTGTACGTGCGCAGTCAAATATGGATACTTTCGCAATAGACTCTTCTGCTCTGATATGCGCCATGCACTCAGTGCTTAATAATTGAAGAAGCACCCAAAGGTTCAACCTCTCCTACTGTCGCTAGAACTAACGTCTTAGTTCTAATCGCTCGATGGTCCCAGCAAGAGCTAACAGCTGTGATCATCACAACACACATTAGGCTCCTTATGGCGAAAACCACCTCTCATCATCTACATCCAAAAACCTCTCGTACTGCAACGTTGACTCCTGCGAATACGACCCCCCCTCTAGCGTCGGCTAAATACGACCCCCCGTTGGACTTTGTCCAACGGACTGTTGACCGTGACAGAGAACCTTTTGTTCTAATCGTAATATTTTCACGAAAGCGCTGTCTGTCCGGGTTCGACGTCTCTTGCGGTTCAGTTTTTGAGTAGGAATTCAAACCTTGCCAACTTGTGATAGGCATCCATACATGAGGCTTTCCTACTTTTCTATTGCATCGCGCGCTAATTCATCGAATGAAACGCTGTTTGTTCATTTTTAAGACCGTGAAGGTCATTTGAACGCGAACGTGAGCAACAGATCAAAGAAGTTTTGATACATCACGAGCTATTCTTGTGTTGTTTTGAATATGTAACAACCGTGGACGACCCTTAGTCATTATCGAGAACCTAGCACAAGGATTCTGGATCTCTTTTCAACCCGCGAAGAAGCGCGGCCAAGTTGATGTGCAATTGATGTGTGATGTGCAATTGGAATGTTCACCAACATGAGAACTTCAAAACTGTGCTTGTCTTCTTTAAAAAAATGGTTGCTGTGAAGAGGAATGAAGGTTATATATAGGTTAGGTTATAGGTTGTTAGGTTAGGGAGTTGGCTCAGAAATTTCATCTACATCAAGGTCTCCACATACTTTTGGTACAAAGAAACTTACATTAGAAATATTCTGCTAAATTCGAACGAAATCTTTTGCCGAAATTATCATTGAAGATTATCGACTCCTAGGAGTTGAATGGTAAAGGTTTCATGACATGAAAAATCTTTAGCTGACCCCTGAGAATCGATTTTAGGGTGTCCACATACTTTTGGTACGCACTGTATAGAATGCAAATAGTTTTATTACTTAAGTTTAAGACTGTTTCGCGTTGTCAGTCTAGTTTCTGAAGTGGCATTCTGTTGAACTGTCTGTGTTTTACGCGCCGTTGACACGATTGGACCACAGAACCACCCCTACTAGCTGTTCGAAAAAGTACGTCGTCACTAACTTCTAAGGTCGCTTAAGTTTGTTGCAGAAATTTTATCACGACAGTACTGAACACCCTCAACAGACGAGTTACGACACACATGCCATCTTGGTGCATATCCTGATGATGACATTGTCTGAATCATTGTAAATCTTCGCTTATCCTTAGAAGCAGAAAATTAGGCACTATTCAACTAATACAACCCCAAAATCTCAAAATTTCAATTTTCGTCGAAACATCGCCCATAGGTGTTATTCAGTGCTTTGATTACGAAAATGACATTCAATATTGAAGTTGGCGCCATCTGGCGCCAATCGGCGCTAGTTTGGCGCAATTGACGCCAGGGCTATTTTCACCAAATTCGCTGTAACTTGCACCTAGAGGTTATTTGGGGTCCTGGTCACGGATATAACATTCTTTTTTGACATTGGCACTGTTTAGTGCATATTTCCCGTTCTCCTCGGCTCTCTCACTACGTGCTACCTAAGACTAAGCTTAGGGGGAGGAGGACTCCGGTGGTTAACCCAGGTAACGTGTGGCAAAAGTTGAAGCGTATAAGATCACATACTGAGTGGTTTACTCACCTCGGAGCACTCCTATCCCCAATGGCTTAGCTCTGATCGAGGCGAGCGGGGTATAGGCGCCAAACGACGCCGGCGGTAAACTAAATGTCATATTCGTGATCAGGTCCCCAAATAACCGCTGTATACAAGTTTCAGCAAATTTAGTGGAAATAGGCCTGGCGCCAAACGCCAAAATGAATATCATTCTCGTAATGAGGGCATTGAATAACCCCTACGGACAAAGTTCCGACGAAATTCAAAATTTTGAGAATTTGGGGTTGCAATAGTTGAATAGCACCGAAAATTCAATTTTTGCGACTTCAAGTGGCAAAAGCAGCTTAGAACAGAAATGAGGTATGGAGCCGAGGAAGTGTAATTGAACATGAGTCCATATCCAACAGACAGGGCGGGCGGGGCCATAGACTTAATTGCGAACTACACAAATTTGGTAGTTGTCGCCTTGATCACCTGACTTCCCTGTATTTTGTTGAATTCTTCGCATTACTCGCGCATTTTGCAGTAATTCCTTATTCCCTATGGCACTATTCTACTCCGTCAGGTTCGCTTCAGAGGAGGCAGGTAAGTTCTAGGAAAAGTGATGCTCTGGTTCGAAAGAATTGCACGATTTTTTGCATGTTTTGCATGAAGCTGTTGTAACCGCCGAATTTCTTCTTTTTTTTCATTTCACCTTTTCCCGTTCAACTTGTTCTTCATCACAGCTTCCTTTATGTGTTCCCTCTTATATGTGGAACACCATTTGACGCTGTTTTGAAGCAACTGGTCGCTTTTGTGCATGCAATTTTCCTGGCCACGCTGCTGTCGCCGCCTCTTTGCATATCCAGGAAAATTTTCTTTTTTATTTTTCATTTTAATTTTTCTCCAGTTCGACTTGTTCTTCATTACAGCACCTTTTTTGTAATCCTTTCTTGTGCAGAACTCTAATTGATGCTGTTTTGAAGCAATTTGTCGCTTTTGCATATGCAATTTTCCAGGGCATGCTGCGGCTGTCACAATTCCGACAGTTTCTTAGGTTAGCAAATTAGTGAATGCAGCTTTTTCAATTCTTGTTCTGTTGACAAAGTTTAATATCTACTTCCCAAGCTTTTGTATTCCGTGTAGATAATTCCTCTTCTTTTGCGAAGTTTTGGTGTCGCTATTCTCATTACGGCTGCCGCAATCTTCGTAAATCCTGTTTAAGGTACCCCCCTCTACATATCGCGTAAGCTTTCTTTTTTACTTTTTATTTTCCAATAAACATAGTTGCTTGTGTTCATTAATGTCAACTGCATGCCAGAGAAATAGGGTATTAATTTCAGCGAGGAAAAGGGGTCAGCTAACGAGCGGCTCCGTGTCAACAGAATCGTCCGGATCGCCGCGTCAGTAGGCGTGGCCACGACGGCGCGGCGGATGGGTGTGTCCATTGCCAGATATCAGATGTACTAAGGCGTGGGAACTTTCTGAGCATTCCGATGACTGGGATGGTGACTGTTCAGCGCAACTTCTAATTGTTGAAACCTACTTGTTCTACTTCGGCGCAAAAATCAAGTCACATTAATTAGCTATCTTAGTATTGTATCTGTTCCTTATCTAAATCTATAATAAGCATAACGCGTTTTGGATTTTGTGATTAAAACATGAACATAAGCATGAATATAATTTATCTACTAAGTTTCGCTGACAGTGTCTCTAAACAGCGCGATTATTTGAAAAAGAAAACACATTTTCTCTATGAGAACCGCGTGGCAGCGAACAAAATAAAGATCAAAAAAGGCCAGTAAGGTGAGCCTTTCGCTGCTTTGATTAGTTAGTTTTTCTGGAGAAATAACTTAAATTTTTCTGAAGTCAGAAAGAACTGAGAAATAGAGTTTCGACTTTTTTGTTTTGCTGTGAGCCGAACTTATGGTATTCGCTTCAAATACGCAAGTAACTCAGCTCTTCTCACATGCTCTCAACACGCTGATTTTTTAAATGTGTCTAAAGATGCTCGGGATGATGTTCACTCTGGCTTCGTTCAAACCAAAAGGGTGTTTTAGATAATGTTGAGTCAACCATATGATAGCCACACCATATGATAGTGAGCAATAGCTATTTTCAAGTTTTAGGAATTTGGGTAAACATTAAAAGAATTATTTCGAGTTAACATAGTGTCGCAGTCATCACGGTAAAATACCTTTGGACATCTGTAACCAGTGTTTTCTCCCAGATATAACCAATTACATATATGGTGCCGGCGCTTCGCCTCAGGCTCGTCTTTAGCACTGTGTCGCACAAGATCTTTATTGCTCGAACATACAACAGAAATATAGAGTAAGAAGAACTCGTTTAAGATTTCATTCAAATTTGTTGTTTAGAGCCCCAGAAAGATTGCGATAAGCCGCGGAATATATGATTTAATGCGACATTTTTTGTTCATAGCATTCACATCACTTATTGGAAAATATTGGCGAGCGTCAGCTCTGTTGTCTCGTAAGCACGTGGGTAGCACTCGCTACGCATTTTTGAGGAGTTTTTGCAAAGGTGTGAATCTTGGTAACTAAAAAGAAGTTTTTCGTTTATTAAAATACACTTACATCTGTTAGTTAAAAATTTGATATGAATAATTCAAGATATAAGTTAGGGAAACCGTGTTAAAGAAAGTATTTCCAATTCTAAAGTGCTGGAATTATCAAGGAACAAATAATATTGAATCATAGGTGTTAAAATGGTGAGCAATGCATTTTAGAAAGGCATGGTTATCTTAGCTTGGTGGAGTGAGCTTATCCACTTTCAGTTTCACACTGTAAGACATCCTACTAGTCTCAAGAGAGTGTGGAGACGCCACCCTACTCGTGAGTCGATACAGACAACACTCGTCCTGAAGGTTCCGCCCCCTCGCCGCACGATTGACCGCACGCGGCGCGTCGAGCTGACGATTCTGTTGACCGTTCCCCCTAACAAGCAGTTGTTAATAGCAAAGGCGTGGACGTAATCACAAGTTAGTGCAAAGGAACATCACATGAAGCCGCACAACATTAGAAGGAAGCTTTCAAAAAACCTGCATATGTAGCGCGATGGCTGCGGAGAACGAGAAGACATATTTAGCGACAGAAAACGACAGCACAACAGTGTAAGAATCCATGCAATCCGGAGCCAACCGTAACATTAGAAAGTGGAAAGGTGTACAAGTGAAAACAAACCACGATTGCGAAAATAAATCCGACACAGTGCCTGATGCGATCGAAGAAATAATAGTACAGCAAACGCGGTAGAACATGAAAACAACTTCATTACCTTGGACAGAATTTATGAAGGCTTGCGGCAGCCGTAGTGTGGAATAGCGATACCTAAACTTCACAGAAGAGGACGAGTTCTCTACACAGAATAAAAAAGCTTGAAAAGTAGATAGTAAACTTTGTCAAGAGAACAAGATTAAAAAAAACTGCATTTGCTAAACTGCTAACCTAGGAAACTGTTGGAATTGTGATAGTCGCAGCACTACCTGGGAAAGGGCATACGCAAAAGCGACAAGTCACTTCAAAACCGCGTCAAATAGTGTTCCACATATAAGAGGGAACACATAAAAAAGCAGTGATGAGGAACAAGTCGAACGGGAAAATGAATGGTGGAATGGAAAACAAACAAATTCAGCGGTCACAGCAGCTCCATGTAAAACATGCAAAAAATCGTGCAATTCTTTCGAACAAGAGCATCACTTTATCTAGAACTTACCTGCCTCTTCTGAAACGAACCTGACGGAGCAGAATAGCGAAGAAGGAATTACTGCAGAAAGCCCTAAAACGAAGAATTCAACGAAATACGGGTAAGTCAGCTGATCAGGGGGACAACTATCAAATTTGTGTAGTCCGCAAGTACGTCTGTGGCTCTGCCCACCCTGTCCGTCGGATATGGACTGTAGTTTGGTTGGTTTTATGAGATTCGTTGGCGTGAATTAGGCCTTAAAGATGAGAAAAAGCCAACGTGCCTTTCTGAGCAATTACCATTATGGAGGCGAACACACGTCCAAATGACAGTGATAGTGACACTGACACTTGAAGAGGATTTACGATAAGGACGAAGAAGGGGACACCTCCTGTGAATAGAGGAGGACCTCCTAAAGGTGTCATCGAGGGATACGCCTTCGGCGAGCTGGCAGCTGCCTTCCACAATTCCACGATTCCACGACCCAATTGTCACACTATTGGCCGCTACTCCACCTTCAAGCGTCGCCTTTGGTCTGAGTCTGTAGCCATTCGGCAGAGAAGGCGTTAGCGTCGAAGAGTGCAGCATCGATGAGAATCGTACCGATGCGGAAATCAGCGGACAGCGAGGAATACCACTTCTCGGGTACCGCCATTTTCTTGGTTTTCACTTTCGTGCACCACTGACCACCTCCAATTTAATTCCAATAGGCTGCCTTTTCATCGTAAAATCTGTCTTTAAGAAATTTAAAATATCAAAGAAGCCTGACAAGTAGACTCCTCACGAATGGCAAGCATTAGCGAAATCGCCCCTACGAGCTGTCGTCACCACTTCTTCCTCACAATAAATCACCTCTTCCTGACGTCATTGAAAGTGTAACTAGAATTAGATACATTTGACTCTCCTGTCAAATGAGGTCGACTCAGCGGCTAGAACTCAACAAGACTAAGAATCACTTACTGAAAGCGAAAACTCAAAAAAAGATGATTATGCTGTGCTGTGATCTGTCACGGGATAGATTCAACCTGCCATCCTTTCAACCTTTTTTTGGACAATTATGGTACAGTCAACGAATATACCAGATGCAAAATTCCACACGACTGTGTTTGCAGTAACACGCGACCACCATTTCACACCTCGAGTCGCAAATTTTGAGCGAATTGAAATACCTTCTATTTGGGGGGAACGAGAAGGACGTCGAAAGCAGACCACACACCACAAGTGAGGAGAACGCGGCTTTTTCTTTTCTTTTTCATGGCCGTCGCCACTTGTGGCGTGTCGTCTGCACTCGACGCTCTTCTCGTTCTCAGAAATAGAGGGGTAAAATCCTAGCCCACTCACAAAATTAACCTATCCTACCCCACCACGCACCACTTGTTCAAGTACCTTGGCAAGTTTCCGAACATGAAAAGCTTCAGTAAGCATGCTAGCGTTAAAACTGCCTTCAAAGACTTCATCGAATCCAGAATACTGAATTTTATGTCACAACAAAAATGCGAAATAACTTCATTTGTTTGTCGTCGGCGAAAATGTGAGGAATTCAGCGGTTTCCATCTCGATTAATGATGTTTACTCGAAACCGAGACATGTGTCACTTGAAGGTAAAGGACGTAAACATGTACTAATCCAAACAATCTAATACTTATTTGCATAGTTTTCTTCTCGAAAACCCAGAGCAATTTTTACATTTGGAAAGGACTATTAACGAGTAAATTTTTTGAGTTTAGACATAATTTTCTTTAGGAAGCCCTTGTGGGGTGTGTCCTCTTCGTGAGCTTCAAAAGGAACGATTCCCTTGCTGAAACTTTCCAACGACGGCTTATCTTCTTCAATGAGATCTCGTTCTTCTCCATTTCGTTTGCGAGTCAGCACTGGTGTGCCCAACATGATACCTGTTGAACAACCCTGCAACTGTTTTTCATTACAAAGTCGGACTATGTTCCGCAGTGGGGAAAAAATTGGGAAAATAAACAGCATAGATTCAAAAACATAGAACCAGCCTTTGGAGTGTCGCAGGTTTCGATGGGAGGCGAAGGCGTCTGAAATAATGGAGAGGTTAGTGTCCTGCAAGTCTGCATTGATACTATCTTAACCCTTTGACGACCGCGCGCTTTGAACGTGTCTAGCGTGTGAGGCTGCAAGCCAGATATGCAGCCCGCCGGCGGGCCATACCTTCTCTGGAGACTGCATTTTTGCTTAATTATAGCAGCAGTGACTAAACTGCAAACTTTCTTTGGAAAATCGCCGTAGTAATCAACCATACGCTCCAACGCAGATGAAATATCAGCAAAGTAATGAAAAAGACCAGTGAAAAAGGGAAAAGGCCTCAGAGTTCATGTGTTTTGATGGTACTGTAGAAGTAGCAGCTACCCAAAACAATTTGTTTTCTTGCACAAAGCTTGCATTCAAAATCGACTAGATTTGAATACAAATGCTTCTTCCAAGCTTCTTTCTTTAGCTAGTGTGGTATAAGCAACGTTATTCTATAGACGGTTACTACCATACGCTGAATTCCAATTAATTGGCTTCGATTAAAGCGCTAGTATAGTTAGGCTGTTTGACAAGGCAGCCATCTGCTGCACCTACCAGAGCTCCCTCTTTTACTTACATGTGTTACACCTATTTGACAATAATTTTCACATTACCGAACAATTGGTGGAGCCTTCACCCCATCGGCTAAATCATGCAAGCAATATAAATATTTAGCAACAATTGGCACAAGATAACTACTCGGTTTCCAAAACCACCCCCTGCGCTGTGTCCTCATTCTGTATTGATAAGTTTTCGCTAATATAGGCATCTGAATTCTTTTTGTTCCTATTGTTTTTGGGTTTTTCCCTAGAAAAAAGCAATGCGTGGACCATTGTGTACATAGCCTTGTTAGGGTGTTGTCTACAGACTTAGTAATTGAAAATTCCAGAAATGTTAAAGGGGAAATACAAGAAACTAGTTGCCGTGGCCCGCCGGCGGGCCATACGGCCCAAAGTGACCGACTTGGAGTGATCCGCCATAAAAAAGCATATTTGTTGGTTTCTGAGGCACTGGTTGCTAAATTTCACCACGGAATTTGTGTTTGTTTTGTATAAACAACTACGATCACTTTTATTGGTTTATGATTGAGCCGTTGTGGAGAGCAGAGAGCGAGGGCATAATTTTACACCCATTTTAAGACCTAGTGAAATAGCTCCCGCAGAACCATTGGCCTCACTGGAACAGTAGAGAACCCCGAAGGATTTCATGAAAACAACGAATTTCCTCCTCAAATTTCGCCCGAGTCTATGATTTTTCATCCATTTTGGATCCAATAATTCCTTCCAGACTTGAAAGAACAAACATCAGAAAATAAAGAAAAAATTTTCAGATATAATACCAACAACATAATGGAAAAATACAGCAGTATGCTGCCAAATATTTTTGTAGAAAAGAATTAGTCAAAGAAAGCTAAGTATGTCTCCATCCAGAAGTCCATCCTACCCCAGCTGTCAAGCTTGAGTACTTCAAAAACTATTACTCATGGAATAAAAGGACAGACCGTCGCCGAGTATGACGTGGGTCACACTTTCAGGCAGGAAATGGTTCACCATTCGCCTTTTTGTGACACAGGGTTTTCTAGCAAAGCCTTGCGAGTGTGAAAAGTATGCGAGAGTCTCCGACGCAAGGACGGCGTCGGGGGGCAACTAAGCTAGTCCACAAGTCCTGCAACGGAAGATTCGCGTTGCGACGTTAAACCCTGGCACGTTGACGGGCCGCTCGTACGAATTAGCAGAAGCTCTAGAGCGCCGACGGATTGATTTCTGTGCCGTGCAGGAAACGAGGTGGTCCTGCTGCAGATGGAGAGTATTGGACGAGGCTTTAATGCCGTTTTTTGTGGCGGTCCTAGAACCACCAGAGGGGTCGAAATAGTTGTTTCTGACCGCTTCCGTGACTCGATCGTAAGCGTTGATCGTTTTGACGACCGTCTAATGAAGATTGTTGTCGTAATCGAACGTAAGCGATACCACTTCTTTTCTGCATATGCTCCGCAGACTTGCTGCTCTGAGCCAGCCAAAGACGAGTTCTGGACCCTGCTGGATGAAAAGACCGCAGATGTACCGTCAGAAGAGGCGGTCATTGTCGCAGGTGACCTTAATGGTCACGTCGGCACTGCGAAAGACGGGTACAAATGTCATGGCGGATTTGGATTTGGGTCACGTAACAACGATGGCGAACGAATTCTTGAATACGCAAATTCGCACGATCTTACCATCGTGAATACGAATTTCCGTAAACGTGATTCCCACCTCATCACCTTCTACAGCGGTACTACCAGAACGCAAATCGACTATGTCCTCGTCAGGCAACGCGATCGAGGGCTTGTAACAGGCGCAAAAGCGGTGCCGTATGAGACGTGTCACCACGCAACATCGACCGCTCAATTCACGCTGAAGATCGCTCCTCCAAAATTGAAACAAATCGAGCGGTGTAGACCACCGAGAATCAAGTGGTGGCGTTTGAAAGAGGAGGCGGTCGTGATATCCAACATTCAGTTGCCGGCAGTCACTACTGTTGATGAAACTTGGAAAAATGCTGCCGAGACGATAATCCGTTCTGCCCGTTTCAAACTCGGCACATCAAAACCTGGGCGACGGAAGATCGACAAGCAAGCGTGGCTATGGACGGATGATGTTAAAGAAAAAGTACGTGAGAAGAAGAGGCTATACCACGTATTTCTTGTCGATAAGACTGTCGAGGTGAAACTCCAGTTTGGGGGGGGGCCACTCCATTGCTCTCTTATCCGTAGTACTAGAGAGCAGTGCTTTTGGCTGTCGAACACTACGGATAAGATAAGAAGTGAACGACTCATTTCGAGCGTACTTTTGATAAGGACCGGTGGATGTCCTACATTCCACACTACCTGCCCACATCCCATCCACTTTTCTGCACAGGTGATCCACCCTGGAGCTCCTGCACCCTTAGCCCTTTGCGGAGGTGTCCTTTCTCCTGGTCCAGGACGGTTTCCCTGGACCAGACAGGCGAAAATATGGAATCATCTCAGGGTTTCTTCCACATTACACCGATACTTATCAGAAGTCTACTTTAAATGAGTTCGTGAGCCTCTAAGCTTATCGTGAGACTGCGACAAAAATGGCAGTGACCCCGACTGGAGTTTCACCACTGTACAACTGGCGAAGTTATCAGGCAGCTAAGAATGCGACAAAGAAGGCCGTTGCTACCGCAAAAGCTGCCCACTTTGCTGATGTTAGCGAGAAGCTCGAGACGCGCGATGGTGAGCGCTATGTTTATCGTCTCGCCAAAGCCCGCCATCGCCAGTCCGAGGACATCAAGAAGTTTTTCGGCATCAACCACGAAAATGGTAACCTCCTGACGGACCGCAAGAGAGCAGTGAAGCGATGGCATGATTACTTCGAGAACATCTCAGCTGAAGAATTTGCTCATCCAGCAGTCCCTTATGTCCCGCCAGTGCAAAGTCCCGTGCAGAGAATAACCGTGCAGGAAACGGAAAGGCTCTGAAGAAGATGAAGTCAGGAAAAGCTACAGGTCCCGATGATTTGGCGGCCGACATATGGAAGTCAAAATGCTGGTATCCTGCTGAATGGTTGACCAAGTTTTTCAACCAGATCGTAGCAGAGAGAAAGGTGCCTGAGAGTTGGCAGCAAAGCACAACGATTCCGATTTGAAAGAAGAAAGGCAGCCCTGCCGGCTGTACGAGTTACCGTCCAATCCGCCCGCTCTCGCACATCATGGAGATCTTTGAGCGAATTGTGGATTGGATGATGAAATTAGTGGCCGTATTCGTGACATCGTGCAGCTTTCCATCAACCAGTGTGGATATGTATCAGACTGCGGCACCATCGATGCAATACATGCCGCGCGCCTTCTGTTGGAAAGACATCGCGAGAAAAGAAAAGCTGTGCATTTTGCCTTCCTGGGCCTGGAGAAGGCTTGTGATCACGTTACTCGAGAAGTCATTTGGTACGCTTACGACAGCACGACCTTCCTCAAGAGCTCATTGAGTGGGTGCGCATACTTTACTCGAACTCAAGGAGTCGGGTGCAAACGGTGGCAGGTACTTCGATGGAATTCCCCATCTCGGTCGGTGTGCACCAAGGCTCCGCGCTTTCCCCACTCCTACTCATTGTCGTTATAGATGCCATTTCGCGTGATCTTCAGAAGCCCGCTCCATAGACGCTTCTTTATGCTGATGACGTAACGCTCGCCTGCGATGAGAAACATCTACTCGAGCAACAGGCACAAACCTGGTCCGACCGTCTGGCCATTTTTGGGCTCAGGTTGAATGTGAAGAAGGCAGAGTACTTGACCACCGATTTGAGTGAGTGAAGCTCGATTAAGTTCAGTGGCACTGAGCTCACACGTACAATTTCATTCAAGTATCTTGGGTCGGCAATCGCGTCCGACGGCAGCCTGATCTCTGAAGTAAACTTCCGGGTGAGTGCAGCTTGAAAGTGCCGCTCGATGACCGGCATTCTCTGCGACATGGAAAATTTCAGAGCGACTGAAATCTAAGATCTACAGAACCGTCGTCCAAACAGTCGCCATTTACGGAGCAGAGTGCTGGCCCATGACTAAAGAGGTTGAGGCTCGTCTCAGCGTAATGGAGATAAAAATGCTGCGCTGGACTGCCAGGCTCACGCGTTTGGACTACATTCGCAACGATACCACCAGGAAGCGGTTCGGTGTGGCTCCCATCGAAGCTCGCTTTAGGTGGTACGGTCACGTCCTTCGCGCTAATGATGAGAGTGTCCGTAAGACCGGTCTAGACTTTAACGTGCCAGGAAAGCGGCCAAGAAGACGCCCGAAGCAACGATGGCTTGGTACGTTGTATGAGGATTTGAAATTAGTTGGCCTTCACCCCGATCAGGCACATAATCGGGAAAAGTGGCGTCGTAATACCAGGAAAGCGGACTATGGTGGGACAAACGCTATAAAATAAGAAGAAAAGTTGACGGAAAGAAACTGGATCATTTTGATTTCTATCACCTGGTTAAGCAGCAGCTGCTGGTGACAAACACACATTTTCACTTTGATCAAAATCGGTAATATTTTGAGTAAATCTGACTCACTTTTCTCGGTTCACAATCTATTATTATCACATCATCATCATCATTGTTCGGAGGAGGTGGCGGTGGAGGATCCAAGATGATCACCTCACCATCTTCCAACATTTCTATAAACAAGAAAGTATCTCTGTAAATTTTTGCAACGAGATCAGAAATAGCAAGCATTGGACTTACACTTGCTAGGATAAAAGATTGCTGAATATATGTATCACAAACGGGGAAATTCGCAACCGCAAAGACATTTGTCGTAATCAGTTTACCAAACTATGTCTTGACTGTGATATTTTGGCAGTGCAGGTAAAAAGGGTAATTACCTTCACTTCGTTTCTTAGCCAATCTGGTTTCCTTCTCCCGTTTTCTTCGCCGTTCCTCGAGTTTCCTTTCATGCATTTTCCTCAATTCTTCTTGATGGTAGGCAACAAATTCATGAAATGGTGGTACGCGGAAGTTCTCGTACTGCAAAATTGTGTATTGGTGCGGTAAATCTTTGATGTAGCATGCAGGAAAATGGAAAACACCAACATCTCGGAGATCGCGATAATATTGGTTGAATCCACAATAATAGATCATTTTGTCGGCATTGATTACCGGCGGAGGTGAATCTGGTCGTTCACGCCTTCCATCAGCGGGCAGGTTATCTTCCACCATATGGAACTTCAGTACTTCATTAGAATCGTCACGATCAATCGCTCTAAAGAGCTGTTTAGAGGTGCAGCAAGGTACGGAAAAGATGTCCGAATAAAGAAGCAGCAAGACTGCTTACACTTTTAGTAGATAAGGCGAATATACTGCTTAATAAACGCAATTGATACGCTATGCACCGCTAACTTTTTTCGGGAACCTTGGAAATTTAGAGAGTTTAAATCAGTAAACTTTTACATTCAACCCAGCCCTTACGCCTGTATGCTTTGATGTAAGGCTCTAATTTTCAATCGCATGATAGTACCTTTTCGTAGGGTAGATATGTATCGACCACACATGCGATCGTATAATCGCTCTAATCTATACCGAACTGCAAAAGTATGTTTTGTTCTAGGCCACACCTGACAGGTATCCAGTGGACTAGTACAAAGCCATAACAAACATCCTCGCAAGACACTGAGATAAGGTTCAACCAAACAGTTGCATAAAGAGGCGTAAATTTAAATCCCAAAAAATGTTGGAAAAGCGACAGTGTCGATAGATACAGTAGCTCCAGTGCATGAACCCACTCACGCCTTTAAGTGTGAAAATGGGAGCAAAAGCCATGCCAGCCAGCATTGTTCCAAATGCCCGCAAGTGGAAAAAATTATGGGAAACTCCGAAGAAGATCGGATGTTAATGGTGAACTTCTACTTTCCTAGTAAATCTGATGAGCATGTGTAGTGTTTCCAGGAAAAGTCATCAATGCGAATGCGAAAATACTACGGAGTACTAACTTGAATGGAACGCTGGTAACCTACTTCAATTCTTCAATGTCTTGGTTACCAAAATTTGTGCTAAAATACAGCTGCACTAACCATAAACAGCAACAAGAATCAAAAACAGGAACCGCCCTGAAGTGTGGCGTTTTCACACTTGAAGGCGTGGGTCGTGCTTCCGCGCAGTTCCTGCACCCCTTGAATGAGGCCTCGGCAGCAGAGTCAACCCTGCGTTGCGCAGTTCGCAACGGCACGTTGAGAGATCCTAACGCACATGGTATGGGCGAAGACGCAGACGGCTCGAGCATGCGAGTGTGAATGTTCGCGCGAGAGAACGTGTCTAATCGGGCAAAACTGCGCAACGTGACCGTTGAGAACTGCGCAACGCACGGTTGACTTGCTCGGCAGCCGCCCGCAACAATGAGAGTACTACCAACGCGTACACCTTCGCCGCGGCCACACCTCCACGGAAAGCCACGAAGCCCAACAGGAAGCGTGATTGTTGTACGACTACCGTATCACATTATCGAAATTTGAGCAGAGTTGACTAGGTTTGAAACAAGAGAAAATGGTAGCGAGGGTGCTCCAAATCTGAGAGCACTTACACTAAGTGGAGTTATGTTATAAAAAATAAATTTGTGCGGCTCCGCGACTTTTGCGGGTGCCCGACTGGAAGCCGTCGCGCGACGAGAAGACAGAGACGCAGACGGGTCAGTGGACAAGTCTGCTGTGCGATGTAGGACGTATGATGGTACATTTATCCAACTTGAGGCAAAATCACAACAGAACGCGCTGCGTCTCGACCGCTGAACCGTGCGTCTATGCTTCCTGCTGCGCGACAGGCTCTTATCGGGTGCCCATTTTTTTCACACATGGCCATGGCGGGCGTGGAAGAGAGCAGACTGGAGGAAAAAGGTGTGGAAAAAGTCGCGAAGCCAAGTTGTACCTCTTGCGGGATTTTTCACGGAAAAATTCCACCAAAAATGACAATGTGTAGAGGCTCGAGACCTCAATAGACTTTCTCAATAGAATTGGCAATTGTTTCTAAGTGAACTTTGCTTAATATGTGAAAGATACTTTCTATAGCTTAGCTCATCAGGCAACAATTAGAGCACAATGCACCAATACTGCAAGGCAGAGATTCTATGTAAGGAAAGTGAGTAACTTACTTTTTCAAATAACCTGGTGGATATCCTCTGATGAAACCCATTCTGCGCATGCGATAAATATATTCAGGAATGTCATGTCTGCCTATACCAAGTGCATTACGAAGATCGTCGCTAATTCGGCCCGCTCGAAATTTCTTCTCGGAAGGTGCCCCGTCGTGATAACGTGTCCTAAAAAAGCCATATCTAACGATCTTATTCTCATATGTGAGAAGACTCGATGACTTCCGCAAAAAAAAAACTGAAAAAACCTACGTGTTGGTTCTATTTCGCATTTCGGTCTGTCGCTGTCGGATCTTTTTCATATCTTTTGGCTCAGGACATTCATTCAGATGATGATCGCCATCGCAGTTGAAACACCCGTTATTCTTAAACACAAAACTAGGATTGCGACTTTTTGTTTGGCTGTTTTTGGGCAGTTCGCCTTGCGAATGTTTCACAAGTATGCTGGGTTGTGAACGAAACTTCCGTCCCGCCTGGGGCGATAGTTTTGTTCACAACCCAGCACACTTGTGAAACATTAGTCGCCTTTTCGAAGACCATATCGCGTAGCCAGAGAAACCATGAACTTCATACGAAAGGCAATAAAATTGTATCACTTAGGAAATGACAACAAATTGATGAAAGAGTTGTGACCCAATAAAAGAAAAAAGAAACATCACACCACCTTCTTCGGAGTATTTTTCTTTGCAGACTGGCTACCATTATCGTCTTCTTGGCTTGACAACAAGCTGGATAAAATCTTCTCTTTCCAAAGCGAACTAAAAGAAGAATAGTAACACCTGTGTATGTACTGTGCTAAAGACGTATGTATTGTACAAACGTGGAGCTGAGCCCGGAATGAACAAAAGATCTTAATGGACAACTGGACACACTCCACGCCTGAGCACTGCACGGCACAGGAGGAAGATTTAAACGTTTTTTTTCTCGTATGGAAGCATGCAATAATTTATGAGCACGAAGAAAAGATCTGGTAAATCCAGCAATACAGTCGACAAACATTCAAGATAGCCTGTGAATGAAGTCACTCGCAAACATTGAGGCGCGCTCTTTACTTTCTTACAACAGCATGTCTGGCATTACCATATTCGAAGCAGATATTGAGAGCAATCACTCTGAGTGAGGATATTTCCAGAGCCCGAAGTTGAGTGTACGCTTTCAAACACCAGTCTCTTCAAATTGGGCCTGCGTACATAAGTTCATTCATATTTGAGCTGGAGCCCCTCTGCCTTGAACGATGGTGCACCGGTGCAGGGGCTCCCAGACAATACCTAACCATGTGGGCGCGGCCGCGGCGAACGCGGCCGAGTCGATACTGCCCGCGAACCGTTGAAAACGCACTCGAGGTGCCCGCGAACTGTGCTGTGCGATTCGCGGCTAACCTATAGACTCGCCGCGTAAGCCGCGCCGCGCCACACATGTTAGGTATTGATCTGGGGCCATGGTGCAGGTTGATAATGATGTAGAGGCTCGCGCATGTTCCTTGTGAACGCCCTCCACCTTGTATCGCAGCCTTTATCTCGATCGGAAGTGGAACAACAAACGCAGTAAATACTCCAGGCTAGAGGACTTTCACACCCAGGTACTGTTCGCAAGGAATGTTCGAATACCTCATTAAGCCGTTTGCCTTTCGTAATAAGTAGCGCACGGCAGTGCTTATCGCTCACTTTAAAGAATTCCAAAAGCCATTCAAAAAAACCTTCTTAGCCAGAAGAAAACTATGTAGACAGGAACGTTGAAAGTCACTTACTTGTCCTCATTTCCGGATGAACTCTCCAACACAGCTATATCTTCGGCGTCAAGGCTAATCGACTCTGTCCGATCTAGGACGAAGTCTCCATAGTCTGCCTCATTTCCTTTCATCACGTCGGCAGGCAAAAGTTGAGCAGGAGACAGCTTCCTAGAAATCCAACATTACGCAAAATTCTGGTATCTGGCCGACACTTGAATGAACAAGCTTTGGGTTTATTCCAGTAGGGGAATGCGGATTAGAGCGCTCACCATGTATCAAACCATGGGAAGCATATACTTCCAGTGTAAGGTTTTGGACAAAATCTTAGAAGGGAACGAAAACAAACGGATTCTGAACAATCTTCGTTTTCCCTGGAGGACTTCCTACCCCTTCCAGATTAAGTCCTAGCTACTCACGAGGTAAATATTACCTTCCTAAACGTTTATGTACAAGGACACATTCATTATGTAAAAGAAACCAGAATAAACAACCTAGGAATAAAACTGATCAGCTCGTGACCTTAGGCTGGTGTCAAAGTCCGCGATCCGTCGCGCGATTGGCGACGGATAGCTGACTCTGACACCAACCTAATGTACTCCTTGAGACAAACTGCCATCAGAGCAGACTGTGCACGCAATAATCCCTCTCTAATCGAATTATAGCCCTCAAGCTTTTGCCAATACAAATCTAAGATCCAGCAACGTAAATGTTGTGACCTCTTTTTCGTCTCAGGTTCTGGTGATGGTGTACACCGTCCCTCCTCATCGTCAGAATCGAAACGTGTACTTTGTACTTCTTCTGCCATTATCTGTAGATGAATACCTGAAGAATTTCATCGCAATTTTTACCATTCGGGCACGAATACCACATAATAAACGTATTAAACATGCTGGACCTAGGAGAAGAGAAATAAAAAGGGTAGAAAAATAAAGCGAATAAAACGAACAGGTATAATAAAAAGAAAAAAATAAAAAATGCACGTGATACTGTAAGAACAAACAGTAGCTCGCAACCGAAATCAAACATAAAATGGGACGCAATGTGGCTCGGGGGGGGGGACTTTGTAGAAAGGCCTCTCGAACTAAGCCTAGGCAGCAGGAACGAATTTTGGAGAAGACGAAAATTGCTTCCGCATACCGGAGTCTTTTCACTCTCCAAAGGCTTATCGTTAGCCCTAGAATTGAGCTTTTCCCTGATATCGTCGCGATGTTTCGTGGTAGCCCACCTCACCCCAGTCCCCCCCCCCCCGAGCCACACTGCGCCCAAAATGGACCGGACGACTTCCAAAAACACACTTGCCATTCAAATACAATAAAAAATGGAGGAAATAACAAAATAATGACTTGGATTATCATCCGTTCGTTTGCCACTGCATACAAATAACAACATTAACAACCTAAAAAATGACAGACATTATTGCAAGATCGGCGCGTCGTCTTGCAATTATGCCGTTGATTAACAAGCATTGTTCAGTTTACTGCAGACATTGCCAAGTCATACAGTACACTTTAATCATCCAGTCGTGTGGATATCTCAGTTGACACTATTATTAGTTATTACTAGTTAAAAAAGACTGTTTCCCATCTTGATGCTCCGAAGTAATTGTGCAGAAACTGAAACAGAGACTGGGCCTTCTTCTAAATCCCAAGCCAAGTTTAGCACAATTCCGAATTTCAATTGTTGGCGTCGCAAATTATTTGTCCAAAATTTTTATACCGCTCAGCAACTGCAGGGTTTTATGTAGTTCCCATCGTACTGCAAATCTGTGGAGAGAGTGTGTTGAACAAACGGAGCGTTAAAAACACCCTATACTCGTTCTGCTACTGTCCCATTTCACCATTGTATAGACGTCGACCAAGAAGTGTTGTGAGAAGAGGTGCTTTTCAGGCGTTCACGCTAGCCATTGAATTATCCCACAGTGGTTTCCTCTTAATTATTGCAATGAATACGGAGCGGCAATTCCTTTGTGAGGTCCACAGTCGGTTTCGCACTGTCTGACATATGGCTCAGTGGCATCACGCGCCACCCTTGAATGAGCGGTGTTAGTTCTGCGCCTGGGTCATGCCAGATCTGTGATGAATCATGTATTATCCGATTTCCGTGAAGTAAACTTTGCTCCAGAATTACACAGAGATCTGCTTTTGATACTCATCAATTCTACCACAGCACTCCTGTAGGCAGTTTCGCATGTGCTTCGAAACAGATTTGGTCACTTTTAGGCGATCGTCTGGTGAGCTTCTAGCAAGTGCTGTATTCTTGTGAATCATATATTAGGTTGGCAAGAAAGTCCGCAAAACTTTTTCAATTTTTTGATTTTAATTCTATCTATTTGTTTAGAACTGACCGGTCTTCGAGAAAGGAGGCGACCTCACTTCCGAGTTGGAGTTGATCGTCTGATTATTTCGCTAGATGATGATTAAAGGTCTAGGATAGGTTGCAGTCCTTTATAGCTCGACCAGGGGATTACGCTAAGAGAGGTAAGAAATCTTGCCGCAACTCCAGAATTTCTTACCGGCCTTATTTGGGATCATGGTGATTCGCAATGTCATGAAAGAAATGAATATTGTCGCGGTTCGAGGGCTCTTGACGAACTGCCTCGGCCAGCTTCTGGTATACCACAGCATAGGTCTCTACCTACACAATGGTGCCCGTAACCAAGGATATGTAGTAGGAGCCTCTGTAAGAGCCCTACCTGTAATGGAGTGTAGGGACGCTGCTGGCTTCTTATAAAAATATCAAAAGATCGGAAGCGCCGGTAAAGGTGAAACACGTTGTAGTGGTGAACGACATGCCTGTATACAGCTATTGCCGGTAGTGTGCCGTTACACGAATCCTATAGTTTTGGACTGAACTTGACAGTGACCTGGATAGTCGATTACCTAAGAAGTCGAGCTTTTTCAAAATATTTGCTTGTAATAACTCTGACTACAGGCACTTATAATCCACCTCGTGGATCAAAGCCAGAGAATGCCTCTACATTTGTTGGTCATAAATGTTTGTGAGTGTTCATAAACAAAAGAAAGTTTAAAAAGAGTGTCGCAGACTTCTTGCCAACCTAATATATTCCCAGTGCACACACCGCCAGTTTCCAAAATCACCATTCTAGACAGATTGTTTGCGCTATTTGCATATAGAACTTGTATGGCTGTGAAGGGTTCATCCAGTAAGGAGGGGCCTGTGTGCGACAGTTCATATCGCATGAAGAATAACGCACTTTTTACAGGAGGAACCGCTCTGGGCTAGCTGTAAGAGTGTAAACAGCCTGAGCTCCGCTTCGCAACAGCACCATCGTGATTCCTCCCTGGAAAAATTGGAATTTCTGTAGCCGGCTACTCGTCGCACAATATGCCCCCTTACTGGATGGGGACAAGGCCCCCTATTGACTATGGAACTCGCTTGTGTTTCCTAAGAGTAATGAAACCCGTCGAGGTGCCGCCTTCGCGATTGATAGCCGCGACGACTTACAAGGGAGGTTTTTAAGGACAAAGCGCTTTTTCGAAAAGGTTTTGTACATGTTGTGGGGGCTCATACGAGGAACACAGAACCATAATCCATTTTTCCTGAACGCCTCCAGGAATATCAAAACATTGATGAATAAATGGTTTCGAGTTCGATAGCCGGTGATGACTAATTTTTGCAATATAGTTTTTCGGCCTCAGATTGCGGCCAAATGGCTCCATCGTCGACAATAGATGTAATTGTCATGTTTTGCGGCATTGTGAAGTCCCCAACATAAATTGCAAAAATTTGTCATCATGGAGGATCGAACTTTGGACCATTTCTTCTCCCCCGTTTTGGTACTCCTGAGGGCGTATATGAAAAATATGAAAAATGGACCATGGTTAATCTACAAGTACCGGGGAACCATTTGAAAAAAATGCTCCATGTCCTGAAAGACCCTCCTTGTTAGATATGGAGGGAAATACCATGAAGTTCTGCACACCGTCCCTCACGTATTGGTGTAAGATCATATTCGTGAACTGTTTCGAGAACCGTCGGCATTATGTGCACAAATAGTGAACCGCTGCTTCAATTACACATCAAATCACTCTTTATCAACATCTATACCAAACAAAAAATGACCGCAACAAAATGCTGGGATGTATAACAGTAGCTCTTATAGCTCACATCTCAGCACACATCAAACAAGGAAATTGGTGTTGCCTACTAAATATTTCCTATTTGGCACTGCTGGAACAATCTCCACTCTCAAGACGTTCAAAATTCCACATTCTTTTGATACTATTAGGGACGATCATTGCGCAGACCACACTTTGGTGAACCTGAATTTTCCAGTTTTTTCGAGCAAGCTACTGTGTTAACCTCTCGGAGAGAATAGATCAACTCTTCTTTACCGAGTGAATAGTACGAATCTTGTCTTGGAGCGACACCTTTGGGCTAGAAATAGTTCTGTCTCACCCAGGGTCCACCACCAAGTCGTTAAGTTGATTACAACGACAACACTCAGAAGGTCTCCTTTTGATATTAAGGAGGGACGATCTGTTCACTTTCCATGAGTTCAATAGAAATTCTGATGGGACAAACTTGGTCAAAAAATGGGTAAACAGGCGACGGGGATGTGGTCCAAGTTGTGGCACATTCATGGCACATGAGGACATCAAGATGAGGGGTAATTTGCCAGCAGGCGCGCTCACTTTCATTGGGTCATCGGAAAAATTCTGGTTCACAAGTGAAGGTATCCCTTTCGTTACCTACCTTCGCTGTGACAAAGGTAACCCGCCTATCATGATGGTTACTGCAGGAGAAAAGGGGTAC
>MU868578.1:0-39488 GCA_036418205.1 Ostertagia ostertagi
GGCAGTTCGGGCAAGTTAGCGGTCGAATGGATCAAGATGCTGGCAACGACATCGCAAAAGGAATGAGACGTTTTTCCCGGCGCGTAACTAATTAGCAGCTTTGGTGGCTCCTACGCTTTCAGACCGAGCGCTTTTATCAGTCCTTATCAGTCGTTATCACTTTCTGTTACCTACAAATATCTTCCCGTACCATCCTCTACAACATACCCCAAGAACAAGGCTTCCTCTCACTGCTAGTGAGCCATGTGCTCAACTTTTCTTTGGTGTAGCTATAGGCAATTGTTGATAAAATAACGCATGGAAAGGCTTGCTTTTTGAGTATGTTGAAATAAGAGAGCAAATCCCGCTACAGAACCTGCAACCTATTTTGAAGGCACCAGCTAGATACCAGCTGCGCTACCAAAGCTCTTACTCTGGTTCTTCGTATCGTTTATAATGGCCGACATGTGATTGCAGACAAGACCCTGAAAAGTAGGGGCGGCAAAGCGAACTCCCCGAGAGAAGAGTTTAGCAGTTATTGATTGCAGATTTGAAGTCAGATTCTCAGAATGCGTCCCTTCCTGGTCAGTACAACGAAAGATTTCGTCGGTTCATACTGGTAATAGACGATGCGTCAAACATAACTTTTAAATTTTCAAAAAGTCCACTTAATGATAGGTCGTTCAATATTGATATTTTGACTCACCATGAGTTGAGGACGGTACGATTCAACGTTACAGTTATCGATATTGTCAAAGATTGCGCCACATCGGTCTTCTCTCGTGTTCTTTTTGCAGTCTTCCTTAGCAAGAGTGGAAAAGACGATTAACAAAAGCGTCACGAACGGTTGATGAAAGACAGTCATTAAGGAACTATGGTTATAGGTAGCAAAGCAACTATATATATACGTGACAGACAGGTGCGCTAATACCTCTTCATTTCATTGTTTCGACAACAGCATCAACAGCATGGTCTTGCTGCAATATTATAGAGGTGCTATAGTCAACAAAAAAAAACTGCAAAAACAGCCAACCTAGCGCCTCGCCGTTTCCGATAGCGCAGACTCATCGTGCTTTATCAGGATGAGATCGATTACAAGGTGGTAAAAAATCACATGCGTAATGAAACACGTCCAAACTTTATACTGTGCCCTTTTCTTGTGCACCAAAATCTGGAAGTATTTAATTTCATACACCTTCGGACCATGAGATTTCATAAGCGCAAGAAAGATTTGAATTAGCTGCCATCTCTTTTGATGCAGCTCGACATTTGTTTCTTCAACAAATCGATGGTGCGGTGGAGGCTTCAAGGCATAATTTATTCCCAATTCAAGACAGTTCTTCTCAAAATGACTTCCGCAACTTCTTAAATTTCCCCTCCAAACTCGATTTGCTTGAATGGTGGGAAACTACCCATTTGATATACGATAACCAGTTTAGCTCCGCCCGCTACCGCGCGCATGACATGGAAACCTCTGACAAAACTGACAATCAGCGAAGCTTTTGGTTTCACCGCTCAACTATAGCTGCTTCGTTGAATGCATTACTGTCCGTTGCCCATCTTGGCTGTATCTCACTGTTTGATAGCGCAGTGAAGTGCACAGCTAAAGTGATTTGTACAGTAAATCAACTTAATGCCATTGAGAAATCGAGGGTATTAGCGTCGAATGATTTTTGGTAATCTCAAGACGGAATGCCCAGTATTCACTATTCAATTTATTTAAGCATCCCATTCATCCTCAAATTTTGGAAGGTTTAGCGGTTGAAGGTGTTGAATTTACAATTACAACGCTAATGGAATGCTTATTGAAATGAAACTGCTATTACGCCCCCCGATTCTTGTTTCGTAGTAAGTGCTCTAGCCGTAGCCAGTCAATCCGTGAATTAAATCAGTTTCTCTGGTGCCGCTTATCACTATGTTTGCCCAGGGAAAAAGATGCTACGTTCGCAGACCCCATTAATGTCCCAAAATCTACTTCCTGACGACTGCCTGCCGAAGCCGCACTATGAATTTTTGTTGAAAACTGTGGGTTCAGCCGGCTGTCAATTGCCTCATATAAGTCGTTATCAGCTTTGTGACCCCCACCAAATATGTTCCCGTTCGTATCCTCATACCGTCCCAAAATTAAGCTTCTTAACGCTGCTGCGAAGCGCACTATGAATTTTGTGAAATATGAGTTCCAGCGCCTCTTATCTGCCTCATATCAATCGTTTATCACTTTGTGCCCCCACAAAATATGTTTCCGCCCACCCCCTATATCATATCTTTAAAACCAACTCCTGACGGCCACTGCTACCCACCACCACAACCGCTTTTAGCCGATTTTATATAGTAGGATGTTTATACCGTGCATCATTTTGCTATCAGTTTAGCAAAATGGAAAGTTTCGCACTGTTCGGCAACCTATTCGAGGTTAAGGTCATCCTTTTGGTCATTCCTCTTCATAATAACAAGTTTAGCTCCGCACGCAACCGCGCGCATCACATGGTAGGCTTTAGTGAAGCTGGTCAACTTACTGAATATTAGGTCACGTGGCTGAGAAACTAACAGTAATATGTGTGGAAGATGTGTCTCATGAATCTCAAAGGCGGTCCAATTTTGCTGAAGATTGTAGCGTAATGCGCGCAGTAGCACGCGATTGAAAATAACACTTATCATGACTTCGCAAACATTTAGCATTGATATCGAGCACGGGTGATTGAGCGGTTCATAGAATTTCCACAATTGAAGAGTTGGTGTGTAAGTGAAACATGACCAATCAATCAGCATCTGACCATGATGGAGATTGCAAATATGGTGGAAATTCGCTATTGGTCCAAGCCCAGATAGTTGAGCAGCTCAACTTTTTTTGTTTCTTTAGATGAAAGGGTGGAATGGAACATATTAACGTGCTAGGGAGCTAGTGTAGTCCAACTGAGTGCACGCCCAATTGTCTCTACTTTAACAGTATTGCCGATCATACCACTTTCAGTCACCTACATTCAACCCTCGCCAGCTTGATCGCTTGCCTGTGATAATTGTAACGAAGTTGTTGAGACCTGCATTCAGACGCTCTTATCATTCGTTGTCGTTTCTTATCAGTTCATCCTGTTCGCAATCGGCATCCCGGTCCCAACCTCCACGCAACGTGTAGGAGCTAATATTTACTGTCACCACGAAGGCCGCAACGAAATTAGCAGTAATAAAAATCCAAACTTCCTTATCATCCGTTATCGCTTGTTATCACTTCTAATCATCCGCTATCCGTGTTCCCGTCCCATCCCCTATACCACATGTGAGAGCCAAGGTTCCAATGTAACTGCAAGGGCCGCAACGAAACTGGTGGTATCCACACTTTGACGCTCCTTATCAGTTCTTATCAGTTGCTACCACATTCGTTCTCTCAAAATTTTGGTCCCCGCCTCATCCCACATATCATACATAAGTGCAAACTCTCCACTGTCAACGCGAACGATGCAACGAAATTGGTGATATCAACATTACGACGTTCGCTATCAGTAGTTATCACTTCCCGCCACCCGTCATCAGTGTTCTCCTCCGGCCCTCTATATATCCTAGAAGTTTGAGCGCTCTGGGTTCAAAGGGGGTGAAGTTATGAATTTCCGGTCAGACACACACACAACCGCTTAGCCGATTATATATAGTAGGATTCTCCTCACATATCGAGTGTTGGTTCCGTTCAAACTCTCTTACGAGTACAGTTTAGATGTGATGCTCCTCTTTGTTTTGCTTTGCAGCTTCGTACGGCTCCTACAAATACTCGGATCGTTCAGCTCTTAGCCCAGCTATTTGCTTGTCGCTCAATCGCGTCCCAGCTTGAGCAGGTCTCCTTTAGAACTTTTATGCCAATTGTTTCTTTCTATAAACCGATTGGCAATAAACAAATGCGCTGAAAAAAATCACAACTCCCTCATACCATGTTCAAATCTAAGCGAAATGTCACGCGCACGTAATTTTTCGCTACGCCGCAGGCGGATCTTAGTGAGAAATGTGCTCTTATTAGAACAGGTGGTGCAAATTGTTACCACCCCTCATACCTGAGTGCTCAATTAGATAATACCCATGATCCTTACCAGGTATTGAAATTTCCGTTAGTACACTCCGTTGCAAAACTATACGATATACCCAAATTTTGAGTTTCTGGAGTTGCGAGAGAACAGGAGCATAAATGGCCTACACCATTCGATTGGGCGTATAAAGAAACTTTCACAAAAGAGTTCACAAGCAGTTTCATCAACTTGCAGAAATTTTGTGTCAAAACATTGGAAAAATGGCAAAACTATACGACATAGCAGAAATTTCGACAATTTTTTTTACTTTACTAAAATTTTTCCGTAACACTCGGCAGTCATAACAGTGTAGTGTTGTAGATAATGAAGTCCATGGATTTAGCGTGTGATGCTCTCCCCTAAAGGAGCCCATCTAACATACAGTACCGTGCAGTGAAGTATTTCGTTTTCACTTTTTTAAACGTAATTTCCTCAAAAGTCAAGCCTTCGCAGTAAAACTTCGACAGCAGTTGACACACACAGGTAGTCATATATAGCAGCGTATCGGTGCTATCTTCCTTTCAAGGGAAAATGGAGCTTCATTTTCGAGTATTGTCCGCCGGCCTCATTCATTGTTGATAAACGATGAGTTTCTATGTGTAGAGCACGTGTATTTTTAATGTTTTGTGTCAGTTTCATATGCCTACACAGTACAAAACATTCAAGACATTAGGGAATTCATAGCTTGGGGCAGGACAAGGTGACGCATCTTTCGGGTTCTAACGAAGGCTTAACAATCTCCAGCAGATTTTTTGAAGTTCAAGCCGCCCAGTGGACGACTTGGAAGAAATTCAGAGCATTGACCTGCAAAGTCAAAAAGCGCCTAGAAGTAGCAAAACTGACCTCTTCTCCCGCCAATGGAATATTGTGCGACTTGTAAGGAGTGGCTCGCATCATGACTGCAACCGTAATTCACCGCGACTTCTCAAGCCAGACGGTCTAAACTCCGTCGAAGACAAGCGTGCGACGTTGTCTGAGAGATGCTGGGCACTTCTGACGTAGCTCAGTAAGAAACCGCTGATTCCTCGCCTCAAGAGTGCAGAGCGCATCTCATATTAGCCATGCCCACAAGAAATGCTATAAAGAGTGCACAAAGCCATCTAGAGCAACGAAATCGAAGTTTTTGGCTGTTTTAGGCACGAAAGAAGTCAAGTTTTTGCGATTCCCGTTGGTAACCTTAAGATCTCATCCGAGGTTCCGTCTGACGTGACGATAGCGGGTCGGTGATACTTGCATGGCGCTCTGTGCATAGGGGTTGATCAACCTTCAATCCTTACCGAGCTGAAATGGATTCCAAAAGCGCCTCAACATATGGATGACTGCTAATCGGACGCATGCTCGCAGTTCTGCCCGTAGTGTTTCATTGCCGACCCAAGCGGCAATCAAAGGCGCTCCGCAATGCTTCCGCACACAATGTTCCTTACCACTGCGTATGCCATGCGAGTCCCCTACTAATCAGCAGGAAAATTTGTAGATGATTTGAGTCAAGCTGAAAGGCCAAAAGCTGCACACGTTCGAAAGTCCGTCTCATTGAAAGATCGCGTAGGGGAACGCTCTACCAAGAAAAACCAATCCGTGCTCGCCGGTGTACAAGCCGTGTAGATGAAAACGGTTCTGCGACAAGTGCTGATGTTGTAGTTGTTACGTCTGTTATTATATAAGTCATTTTGTTATTTATTATTTGAATTTTAGATAGATTGAATTTTGAAGCAAGTAATATGGTTTGGACCGGAAAAAAAAAATTAAAATTTCTAAATTAGTATAGAAGCCACTAGACAACTGAAGATTGCTTTCGTTATCAGGTAAGTGATGTGTTTCTCCCCTACAAAGCATCGAACAAAAGCTTGATTTCTTGGGAGATTAGTTTTAAAGTGAAAAGGAATACTTCATGCACGGTACTATATATTCTACCAATTGTTATAGGCTTTATATTCTTAACCAGTGAGCTTCATCCAGGATCCATGCGTAAATCTTTGAATAGCCTTTTGCTAAGGCGATGCCCGAATTCTACCGACTGCACTAGAATAATACTAGACCAATCATGGCGCTAAAGGTTTTCCACCGGTCGAGCAGGCTAAGAGTGGACTCCGAGGTAATCCTCAGGTATGCTTCAAAGAAGTGACAAGTCGAACTCACAACCATGGATAGCAGTGTTTTTGAACTACTGAAACATAGTGCGGATGACGATGGTTCATGCATCATAGACTCGTAGACGGTGAATGTTAACGCACATATGGTATCAGCTGAATGCCTTCAGTTTGTGCCGTACCGAATGCACTTTTGCTATAACCAAAGAGGAAGATTTTTTTTTTTTTTGTGGTTTTTGCTTTGTTCTCACAGCAGATTAGTCCCATTCAACCGCCGGGAACTTCTTTCCTGCGGCAAGTTTCTCTATCCTCGCTATAGGTCCTTCCTTTCTGACTGTGACACCAACACCTCATGGAAGTGACGCGTATGCAACACAAATGGTTTCCAAAGTAGAGGGACATCAATCTGATAATGACGGTAATATTCGCTTCCCTTCCTCATCCTCGCCTTCCTGCTCCTCATGCCTCCAGCTGCTACTGGAACTCAATGTGGATGAACGAAGTGTGCTAAGCAGGTGTTATTAATAGCCCTAAGATGTTTATTCACAACTCTCCTGCACTAAAAACATTGATTAGTCAATTCCTGTACGCTACCCGATTTGTTAGCTGTGTTTGTTTATCATGAGCTTCCCTTCTAGCATCACTTCATTTGGCGGACGGACACGACATACATACATACACACACATACAGATACGACACACCGACACAACAAAGCTTAAGCGCTTTATAAATTAGAAGGATAGTCAGGGGTTCTCCTTGGCGGATAGATGCTTCCTCTCATCAAATTCTGATAAGTGGCACAAGTAGAAGTGACTCTAGCAAAAATCACATCTGTCTACTGAAGGGAGCCTAGTCATGAACCTGCACAGTTACAGCTGTCGCACGCCTAGACGTGTCATCACGATTAAAGGATATAAGTGCAGACTGAGCAGGTATTGTTAATTCATCACCAGCTAGTGTACGACGCATTATCATTACATCAATCGGATATTTTTTTTTTTTTACCGGGCAATATACAACGCTGATGTCCACGTTTAAACGCGACATCGATTTGCTTGAAGCCTACTAGTGTAGGTTTACTCGAATGACAGGTACTAAATCCTGTGGGAAAATCTTTAGAGCATCCCTGATCGTAGTCTATATTCTTAGAAAAGTCGATACAATTCCGTGCATCGCCTGCAAAAAGCGCCATTTAATGGTTACACACTGATCCTGGGGGATGCCTTACAAATATTGATAGAAAACATGTTAGATCGGCTCTTCTAGGTGAGAGCGTAAAACGGTGAATCCGTGGACTACAATATCTACCACTGCACAGTTACGACTGTTCAGTGTCACGGAAAATTTTTACTGAAGTAGAAAAATTGTTGAAATTTCTGGTATGTCGTATAGTTTTGCAACGGCCATTTTTCAATGTCTTGACCCTATATTTCTGAAAAATGATACAACTGCTTGTAAGTTCTTTTGTGTATGTTTCCTTATATTTTGAATGGTGTGAGCCATTTTTGTGCTTATTCTCTCGCAACTCCAGAAACTCAAAATTTGGGGTATGTTGTACCAGTTTTGCTTCGCCCGCTATCGCGCGCATCACACGGCAGGCTTTAGCAAAATTGGAGGACTCATGGAATATCATCATGAGAAACTTCATTAACCATCTCACTATTGACTGTGTTAGACCCTCCACAGTTTCACTGAAGCTCATCGGGAATACGCGTGATAACGTCTGAGCTGAACTGGTATATTGATCACAACTCTGTAAACATCCAGCATTTTTCTTGAATCAAAATAATTTAGCGGTGAATGGGATTGCTGTCAGTCTCAAAATCGAAACGAAATATGCCTATTCACATAAGTGAGGAGCTAATGGAGTGTTCATAGTTGGCGATTAGGCGATTAGGCGATTAGCCTAAATGAAAAATAAACGTATAGATTAGGCGAGTAGGCGGGTAGGCGAGTAGGCGATCAGGCGAGTAGGCTATTAGGCGTTGAAGAATACATACGCATTGATTGGTTTGCTCCGCCCATAGAACGTTGTAGGCAAGTAGGCGAGTAGGCGAGTAGGCGAGTAGGCGATTAGGCGATCAGGCGATCAGGCGATTTGCACACGGCGCACTCCTTAGTCGTCAAAATTGAGGCGCACATGCATATTAGCTTCTCACCCATACACTAGACTACTAGTTGGTAAAAGCAGATCTTGTCAAAGTATTGCATGCAATCCAGATATTACCTGATCGCCTACTCGCCTAATCGCCTAATCGACTACTCGCCTGATCGCCTACTCGCGTACTCGCCCAATCGATACCTATCCTTTACTCATCGCCTGATCGCCTGCTCTCCTACTCACCTAATCGCCTACTCGCCTAATCGCCTAATCGCACGCACGATCGCCAACTATGAACGCTCCATAATGCTTATCATTCATATTCATCATTATTTAGTAACCACGAAATTTAGCGGCGTTTAATTGAGTTATGCGTTTTCAAAATAAGTCAGAGATGAACTCAGAATTTGCTGAGACTTGTTTATTAAAGTTTATGCCAGTTAAATTCTATTAAGGAAGGCTGGATATTATCGAAATAATGTGCAGCGTACCTTTGTTGTACTACTACGACTTACTAGATTTTTAAGATAGGACGCCTCTCGTTCAGCCGGCTTGCCGTAACGAAGCAACGGACCGGACTTTACGTTCTGAGCGCCTTATCGGCCTTTATCAATCGCTATCGTTTATGAGCACACAAGCATGCCCGTCCACCCTATACAACTTCTATGTGATTTGGTGCTCTCGGTGTCAGCGCTAGTCGAGCACGGAAGCGACGACTGTTGCGTTCTAAGCGCAGCCTATCAGCAATTATCAGTTGCTATCGCTTCCAATTATGTACAACAACTGTCTTGGACCGCCCCACATAAGACTTTGGATGTAAGTTGGAGGTCTCTTACCAATATGACGGCAAAACAAATTGGGTGCTCGCTTTCTAGGCCCTCTTATCAGTATTATCAGTCGGTGGGGTATCCGATTTGCTGTCACGAACACTTTGCTACCATCCCACCCTAATAACATATGTTAAGAACCACTAGCGCTATGCGTGCGGTGACTCGATCTAGGAATTTACGGTAACACACTCACACGCACACCGGCACACACAAAGACACAATGCTAGCGCTATCTGTATATAGAGTAGGATTATCAGCTGCTTTTCGCTTCCAATCATGTACCACTAATGTCTCGGCCCCACCAATAGAGCTGGTAAGTATAGACGCCTCTACTACAATATGAACGGCAACGGCATCACATATGTGAGAAACCACTGTACACACACCCCAACAGACACACGCATACGCCCTATATAGTAGTAGGATAGTAGAGATAGTTTTGCAACGAGTGCACTCATGTTTGCCCAGCGATGAGATGTTAGGAACGTTGAGCTCACCAGCTGGAAGACAAATTTGTGTAGCAGCACACAAATCGCTTATGCATTTGAGCATCTCACATAGCAAACTGGGACGACGGAAGACTGGGACGCTTATAGCACAGAACAATTCTGCCTTGCCTCACCTACCAATTGATCAACCGCAACCGATCCATGACCACCTGGGAGTGTTTTTTGAAAATCAAGACGGGACATGATGAAGGTTTAATTAGTAAGAGATCACCACACTCCATCCGTTTTCTGTTACACCTGGAGTCTTCGTACTAATGACTAGACCTCTAAGTAAGAAAATATTTCAATGTTGCCACGTTTCCGAAAGGGCGATAATGTAGTAGTCGATTCTGGAGAGCAGAAAAAAAATTCAAGAAGTGATATTTGACAGAAGTGTAAATGTTTGTAAATGGGCATTTTATACCACCACAAACTGACAAATGGTGACGCGCAGGGTTCATCTGTACCTTTTGCATATCAAAAGGAACAACAATTGTAGAAAAACTTGACAAAAGACTATTTACATGTTCCCCGAATTAGCATAATGAATGTCATCGACTGCATTAGCATTATACTGCAATGCAGAAATACGACCTGGACGAGAAGAAACAACTGTTGGCCGGACGTTTGTGCACAGTCTCCTACTTTTCCACACAGGCAAGTAGCACAGTTATCCATGATGCAATTCTCCTCATAAAGCCGATTTCTAGCGAACTGGTGCTTGATATTGTCCGTGATGTTAAAGAAGACGTCATGTTCTTTGGCACTGTTGTGACTACGCCAAAGCGATCCACAATGAGCGGAAGCCGAAGAAACAGTTTATTCTCAGCTCTGCCCTCAGGCTTCGTGGTGCCTTTGCCGTAACCATTCGTCTAGACTTCCTCGCTCAGCTTGAATCATGGAATCCTCCACTAGTGTGGAGTACTCCATGAGTGAAATTGTACAGTCCCTCCGATAAGGAGCTCACCGAGCGTGCCTCACAAAACGCGCGGTCAAGGCGCTAATCGTTACGTTGCCGCAACCATTGGCTCTCACCGCAACAATCGCCTTCTGCTGTGGTTGTTGAAAATATAAGCGTCGACGGGTGCGTCCAAATCGCGCGAGC
Source organism: Ostertagia ostertagi (assembly GCA_036418205.1). NCBI lineage: Eukaryota > Metazoa > Nematoda > Chromadorea > Rhabditida > Trichostrongylidae > Ostertagia > Ostertagia ostertagi. The sequence goes on from MU868578.1 coordinate 10,641, forward strand.
ACCTTCTCGTTAGGTGTTCTGTAGGGAGACTTATCTCTAACAGCTGATGAAGGGTTTCTGGTTTGAAATGTCTTCTGTCTTATCTTTGATAATATATTTGTTCGCTTATTATCACCGTCTTATTCATTACTTATGGGATCTACAGTCGATATCCGAGAGTTGGGGTGGGTGTATCACCGGAAGTGATGTGCACTTGATAATAGTGCGCGGATAAGCTGTTGCCAGCATTCTTTGCTGATAGCCAGCAATGTCTTTCGGAAGAAACCTATCCACATAGTTTCTATCAAGTGCACGTCACTACCGGTGAAACGCCCACCCCAACCCACCGATATCGAGTATACCTTTATTATTTCTAATTGCTATGTTTCAGAACTACGTATTCGAATAGCTATCAGGTTTGGTTTCGCTAAATGCTGTTTTCCGCCACAGTTGCTGATGAATGCTTCTATTACAGTGTCAGCGTACGGGAGATCACAACAGTACTAAATATCTGGGGTGGCAACTGTGGTAGCAAACAGCGGTTAACGAAACGAAACCTTCAAAAACACTATGTGTGCTAGAATTTTTGCGGGAATTCCGTTTTACTGTCGATGTGGATGTCGTAGTATGCATACTATTGTGAAGTTAATCTGTTGCACACTTCATTGCTTTGATTTAGGCTTAGACACCAACTAAATCACTTCAGTTTCACTCCACTCATTTTGTGTTTATTCTCGATCGAGGCGACTCCTGATCGAATATGGTATGTTTTGCTTAATGTTATATTTTTGGTGATATTGTTCCATATGGTTGGATAACATAATAACACTCTCTCCTGAGGCTACGCCGTGAAAAAGATGCAGGCTTGCCACGTTTTGGAACTGTTTATTTGCGGGAGAATGGTCCGGTCTCCGTTTATCATCACTCATTTCTCGCGGTGTCATCTGGTTACGTCCACAGGCGTATGCGAGCGGTCCTTTGATTTCACGATCACGTTTTCACCTTTACTCTGTTCTACACTGTAGATTTATCCACGTAAATACAGCTATATTGTTGCAATTGCGTTGGTTTAATCTTCGATTCTTTTGTATACTGGATCGTTTGTGCACATTTAGCTGTATTGCCGTAATCGTGCAAGTTTGTTCATTCACTATTATAGACTGAAGTTTGGTTCGAGTCTTCCATTAATTCGTGCCATATTATGCGGGTCAGGGACCCTATCCTCTCCCCAACATTTAACTTACGGCCCCAGGCGCATTAAGGAGCGAATAGAGAATATTTGATCTCGCGAGAACAATGTTGAAAACACTACTGGTTTGCGCACTATTTGTTCCCACATCCACTGCCCTTTCTAGACATTGCTTAGATAAAGGTCTGAGGTTTACTGCCAATACCTACAATTTTTGAATTATTTTTGTTCCTTAGTTCCTGCTATCCTTGCTACACGTGAATGTGTCCTACTTCTGCTATCATTGTTACAGGTGAATACATCCCCGCTGCCCGCGCATGATGCTCCCGTCTTCTGAGACTTTGACCACGTGATGAACTCACACTCATTGCCTGCCTCGATCTTTGCTGGGGACAAGTTGATCGTTTGCAGGTCTTCAAAGAGGTTAGTCCGATAAAACAATATATCTGTTGTCTTTTGCTCGTATGGAAGATTGCATTCTCATCTGATTTCTACTTATATTATCCCCTGTGTTCTCTGCCGCGAAAGGCCAGAGCGGAGGAGATTAGAGAACGACGTTTGGCTCGGCTCCAAAACCCAAGAAGGAAGGTGAAAACACTAGGACCAATCCTTGGAGGGAGAAGGAACTCCGGAGCAGGTGAGTCAATTACATTGTAGCAAAGTTTAGATGTGTCAGATCACAACAATCATAAGCCGCTGTTCAAGCGCAGGCGAAAGCATCGAATCGACGCGGTATAAAGGAACGAGCTCAACTTGTACGTAGGCCATCAGAGGGTCATTTTATGTTTACATTGTATTTGTATCTTCTACTGTATAAAGCTCTTACTTTCATTCATTTCTTGCCTTCTTGTTGGAACTTACCTGACATGTGGTAGCTGAGTTGCGTAAGTAGTAGTATGTAGTAGTTGAGCTGGGTTTCGTAGAGCTGAGTTCTGTGTGCGAATAACGGGCCATGTAGTATGCGTATTGCAGGGAGTCATTTCCCAAACTAACTAGGGAGTTGAAGTAATGAAGCACAACAGCAGCAATAAAAAACGGTTTTTACACAACTATATAGAGCCAGTTGTCCTTCAAACATGAGTATTTTCTTTCTACTTTTTTGTATGCAGGCTATGCCAGCTGATGTAATTGGAATGTTAAGGTTGTTCCCCCGTCTTTGTTCAATGATTGTGAACACTAAGGTGAGAAAAGAAGAATTGCGGTTTGAATACTTTTCGATCGTTTGCATACTAACTATCATTTCTTTTACTTCTCATCATTACTATTCATTTAGAGCTTATTGTCAAGTATGCTGTTATAAGTACACATCGTCTTGTGTTCTTTTGTAGTGAAAGTGTAAATCAAAATGTGTTTGAGAATGCGACTTGCAATAAATTAGTGATCGTTTTTAAGTAGAATGACAAAAGCACATGCAGGAATTGAACTCAGTCACAAGTCGAACAGACTATCACACCTCAGGGGCTTGTCGAGAGAACATGTGATCCACTCAGAACTAGTGAGCTCAACATGTGTGCACTCGATCGCACAAATGGGTCACTCATGGCCTTCCATGTCAATAGCTAAAGGAATCGTGGGATCGCGTGGAAAATAACCGTTCTGGGTTCAGTTCGCTGTTCATAGCAATAGTTCCTCTTTTTGTAGTCTTATGATATCAATGCATTAAAGGACGAATCCACGATGGGAAGGCAACCCATTTCAAATTACCTCAGGGATGGTGACTGGTACACCAAAGAAGGAAGAACCATGAGAAACGGCCCAGAACCCGAGAAATGGGACCCCTTCCTTCCCCGCTGATTTGAGCATTTATGCGACTGTGCCCTCTCCGCCATATCGCTCTCTCACCTATCTAATCAACCGCTATGTATAGATCTGCGGCGAGTGATCAGCTGGTCGGTGGGCGGAGATCGCCAGACCCGCCAACTTTGACGCATAATAGGACGCCAAGGTCAAATTTTTCGATGCGAATTGCGCATTAGTTCGCACCCTCAGGAGGTCCGTGGGTTACTCAGCTAGGTAAATTACTTCTTCCTCGACCTCCATTCTAATCGTGAAATCCTCCTTTAAAGGACGAATCCACGATGGGAAGGCAACCCATTTCAAATTACCTCAGGGATGGTGACTGGTACACCAAAGAAGGAAGAACCATGAGAAACGGCCCAGAACCCGAGAAATGGGACCCCTTCCTTCCCCGCTGATTTGAGCATTTATGCGACTGTGCCCTCTCCGCCATATCGCTCTCTCACCTATCTAATCAACCGCTATGTATAGATCTGCGGCGAGTGATCAGCTGGTCGGTGGGCGGAGATCGCCAGACCCGCCAACTTTGACGCATAATAGGACGCCAAGGTCAAATTTTTCGATGCGAATTGCGCATTAGTTCGCACCCTCAGGAGGTCCGTGGGTTACTCAGCTAGGTAAATTACTTCTTCCTCGACCTCCATTCTAATCGTAAAATCCTCCTTTAAGGATTGTGGTTTTCGTTAATTGCGGAGATCTTGGGGAGTTTGTGGCAAATTTGTCAACGCCAACACCTTGAAGCGACTGTATCCGAATTCAGTAGTTCCGAAGTTTATTTTGGTCATTGTAGTGTGGATTATTGGAGTGTTGGATGCAATAAGTATTAAGAGCGTGGCGGAAAAGCTCGATGGCATACATTTGTCATGATCGTGTGGTCATGCGGTAAGTTAGAGATGAAGGTGTTCGTAGGTGCCTCAGTAGAATCAAACTTATGAGCAGGCGCAGATTCTTAGAACAGACGAAACAAGTAGATTTACGGAAGTACTACCTTGTGAAAGGAGAGAAACTGATGAAGTTGTTCCGTTTCTGTCCGGAATGTGGATACGAGCTTGCCAGTACAGAACTGAAATTCAAGGGTAACGTTATTGCGGCGGTCAAAGTGGGCTGAGCAGGCCAAGATAGCTTCATTTTCAAAGATGTTCTATTAGGAGGTATTACAATGGACGAACTCGGCTACTGAAAACGTCTACCGCTCGCAACAACGCCTTGTTCTAAAAAGGTGATGAGGGAGTATAAGGTACTGCAGAGATATTTCTTAACACTTTCAAAAGCGAGTCAGTTGTTATTTGACGGTTCCAGGAGGGCGAAAGGCAGCCGACGGTGCTTGACAGCCGTGGTTATTCCGCCTTGATTTGTAAGGTGGTGGTGTCAGAAATGAGTACTAAGCTGATTGTCCACTGTGAAGTGCTCCACATATCGGAGACGGGTGAGACGCATATGTCCCAGTGCTAGTAAACCTACAATACTAGTACAATAAATGTCTGTGCAGAAACATTAGTACACGTATGGAGTTGAGTGAATGAAAAGTCTGCTGCGCTGGGTGGGTGGGTGTGGATTGAAAGTGTTGTTAGTGACCGACCGTAGCCATTTGTTGAGCGCTATGCTTCGAGAAATGGAGCCTGAGCTCGGTACCATCCCTCATTACTATGACGGATGGCATCTAGTGCACTGGTTGGGTGAGCTCAGTAAGGTAAGACCAGTAAAGGCACTCATTTGAAGTGAACCCACGTCATACTTCCTAGGGGTCTGAAGCGGACTGCTGCGGGAAGATAGCAGCTTGATGTGGAAGGCTAAGGCATCGTTGCGGACAGCCCTAGAGAACGCTGCGAAGTCGGGAGCGGATGCCAGGGCCATGTTCAACACATGTTTGATGCACTTTTCCAGCGTGCATGAGTGCACCAAGGCGAATCATTTTGCAGGATCCGCTCACCGCTCCGTATACGTGCTGTGAACTCGCTCCACTCCTAGATCCTCGACCTGAACAGTTGAGCCCGGATTAGGAGGCGTATAAGGCGTCCCAGAACGTAATCCTTGCAAAGTTTTTCCAAAAAGTTATTCCAAAAGTTCAAAATATTCCACGTCCAACGCGTTTTTGGTCTCACATACGGAGGAATCTCCGTATGTGAGACTAAAAACGCTTTGGAGAGAATTACTGCCCGAAGGAGATATTCTTTCCTCACGCAACCCATCCGCTACAGCGCATGATGGCCACAGCGCACATGAATACATTGCGGCTGGAGGTATTGAGCGGGAAAGGAAAGCACTGAAGGTGAGAGAGATCCAGCGGAAGTACTCAAACAGGAAGAAGAGGCTCGTTTCGAAGACTCCAGCCCAACACGTTTGGAGAGACTTTTTTCTGAAGAAGTTCTACACGGGCGACTTATGACCCTGTAAACGAAGGGTTCCAGTGGCTCTCCTCAATAGGTTTAGGACCTAATGGAGACGAAGAGGAATACGAATTGGAGCTGTGACTCGGTGAGGAGGTTGTTTGAGTAAACGTTTATTATGCAATACCAACTAATAAATATCTATAAGGTGGAGTCCCGCCACTCTTCACTGACGCACTCAGCAACACTGCTGCCTCCTGCTGCTCCCTAAAAGTCGTGCTTGTAGGAAGTAGAGTTTATGGTGAGGGAGGGAAACCTACCCTGAACCTGACGTACACCCCGCTGCATGAGGGGTACGCATTCATACTGGCACCCCTCACACAGGCTTTGATCTCGTGTCGCCAGTTGATTCCTGCCCATAACACCAGAAGACGAAGGAGCGGTAGGCACAGTATCACAAACTTCTAAAAAAGCATTATTTAGAACACATGTTCTTACTCCAAACAGCGAAAACGTGCTTGTTCTCATTCTGTATAGGCTCCTTCGTCTTCTTCCTTTCCCATCTTAACGTCATCATCATTGCGCGAACACCTGCTACCATAATGACCACTGGATATCTACCTGAGGGTGCAGAACGATCTCATAGAATTCACGGAGCTGAACGATGCATCGTCCGCACTCCTTCATCTTGTCCTGCAACTCAGCCAGGGCTTCGCTTCTTCTGCCTCCTTCGTTGACACACACGATCCGCAAGAGCACCAATCTGGGCTCTCCAACTCTGATGTGGACAGGGAAACTCCTTACTCAAAAGCGAACAGAAGCTAAACGGAAACGCGAAACGGGGACTCCGTTTAGCCTTCTGTTTCGCTGAGTAATTAAGTTTCCCTGTCCACATCAGAAGTTGGAGAGCCCAGATTTTGTGCTCTGCCGGACGTGTGTACAACGAGGAGGCAGACGAAGCGAAGCCCTGGCTGAGTGTTGCTAGGACAAGATGGAATGGTAGTGTCGACGATTCGCCATTCCGCGTTCTGAGCTCCGTCGAATTTTCTATTGAGATCGTTCGCACCCTCAGGTAGATATCGCAGTGCTCATGTATGGACAGGGTTTCCCGCGTCAATCCGCCTGATGACGCTTAAGATGGATAAGGAAAGATAGACGAAGAGCCTATACAGAATGAGAACAAGCCTACGTTTTCGCGCTCAAACTTCTCCTATCAGAACCAATTATGTGCCGTTATTGCTTATACCACAAACGTTTGGGGTCTTTCAAGCTGATCTTGCATGGCCTCCGTTCAGTCCATTTCTGAAACGCTACGGCTTCGTTGCTGCATAAAACGTGGTGTAAAGGCAGAATACAAGTCAAAACGATTCCACAACACAATTTTGTGAGTATTCTGCAAAGATACCACGTAATTGGAGTGTCCCAAAAATTGTCCCTGTTCGATCCCAATGTATGGTAAGTTATGTGAAACTTTGAACCGATAATCTGTTGAGAACCACGAAATTCGCTCGGCTCGTCTCCTCCCACGGAGCTGATTTGGCGCCTTATTTATGTAGTCCTCGTGCAGAGAATCGCAATGTTTCAGCAAGACAATTTGGTGAGTTTTTGATTAGGCTATAGAAGACTGGCAAGTTGGTTTCCAGCTTGGAATTCCCTTATCAATCTTTTCATCCGAAGTCCGCCTTCGGATGTCTACCCGAATTCATCCATAGCAGTGTTCGAGCCTGTGTACCTGCAATTTGGAAGGCTTTTCTGTACATTGCATTCGTGAAGGCTTTTTCTTTTCTTTTTTCTTTTTTTTTCTGTCTGCAGCAACCGGAAATACTACCGAAGAATTCATATTGAGTAAGCAGCTTGGATCAAGCTTTATGCGGGTCGCTCACCCCCTAACTCGAGAAGTCCCGCGCGATGGTTGTTACCATTACCTGAACACCTCAGAGTCAAGGTAACCATGTCGTTTTTAATGTGAGGTATAGGAACACTGGAAGCTGCCAAAAATATTATCATTCACGCACTTTCGATACACCCCGGCTGTTCAAACGCGCAAGTATTCGCGAACATGTGAGCAAAACCGCTGTGGAGTTGTGCACCGTGACGAGGAAGCGAGAAAAGATCCAGAATAATTATGCATCGCCTAATCTATATGGTTAATGGCGTGTGCAGCACGCAGCGGAAGGAACGTACGCAGGCCGAGCGGTTTCGCCAATAAAAGCGACTCAACAATAATTTATCTACAACTTTCTTTTGTATCGGATCCTTTAGTGAAGTTATCAAGAGTGCCTAAGAAAAGTCGACCTGGCCAACTCGATTCTAGTCTGATTAAGTACAATCAAGAGACAACATTTAATACACCTCATTTGTCAGACTATCGTGCTCTAACTGACCGGAATTGTGTAATGGATAACTGCGTGATCTGCCCGTATGGAAAGGTAGGCTGCGCGCAAAGATCTGTGGTTTACCAGCTCCCGTGTTCAACATGTAACGCCTTGTACATCGGAGAAATTGGGAGACAGTTGGGTGTACGTATAAAAGAACACCTGGCTAGTAAACGAAGAGAAAGTTTGGTCGCACCACTTGGAAAACATAGAAGGGAAAGTCATTCTGGTTGTGACTTTGACGTAAATGCACGATACTGGCGTACGAAAGTGATATCGGTGCTAAGAAAACCCTCGAGGCCTTCTGGATAAAGCGCCGTAATCCGAGTATGAATAACAGAAATGAGTGCATTTCCATAACTGATGGTTTCTTGCCATACATTCCGCTTCGTAAGCTCTGATTGGAGAAACGCAACGTACTGCACGTACGCATTTTACAAGCAATACACAACCGGTCAGTCTCACTTTCCCCATTATTTCGCGAAGCTGAGCGGCCCGTCCTAGTGGAATTAACGTGAGTTGACCGTTTTTCGTAATTCTGCTCTATTGTAGTCGCATGGGGGATTGTAACGTTCAATAGGAGAAGGTTAGCTGTGAGCGGGATGGCAACATTGCAAGACGTTTCAATATGCTTTCAGGCCTTTGAAAACGACGAAATTGTCGAAACGTCAGGCATTATAAAAATTCCATCATAAAAAACCTGTATGGCACAACAATAACAAGAACACTACAAATAGAATTCGGAAGTAGGGACGCTCTAGTTTTAGCTAACGGGGACGACGACTTTGTGTTTTGACAAGCCTAATCAGCCTTTATCAGTTGTAACCGCTTTCTATCACCAACCAGCAATGTCCCGGGACCACCCCACATAACACCTGTAAGTATAGACGCTCTGGTGTCAATGCGAGCCAGGTTACCGAATCGACGACTTTTCCGATCTGACGCGTCTTATCAACCCTTATCAGCTGCAATCACTTTCAATCACTCATCGGCAATTTTCCTGTCCCACTCCACACAACACCTGTCAATATGAACGCCCTAGTGTCAACGCACGCTGCGTAACGGAATTGACGACTTTTGCGTTCTGACGCACCTTATCAGCCCTTATTAACTGCTATCACTTTCATTCATATACCGCCAATGTCCCGGAACCACCCCACATAACACTTGTAAGTATAGACGCTCTAGTACCAATATAAAAGACAAAACGAAATTGGCAATGCTTTTCGAAATTGGCGACAAAATTGGCGATCAAGTTTACGTCTCATTTCAAGAGAGTCTTCCTTGAGGAAGCCTATTCTTATATGGAATATGACATATACCTTCACAAGCGAAAATCCGCTCAGTGAAACTAGACTGAACACTCTCAATGAGCTCCACCATAAAACGAGTGGAGGGACTCCACGACATGGGGCAGTATTCCAAGATAGGGCGCACGTAGGTGACAACGAGTTTGAGTAGCGTTTCAATATTCCTTGTAGAGAAAGCGCGTAAAATAAATTTAGCTCTACAACGCGCCAGGCGTATCATTCTGACAATGTACTCGCTAAAATCTAGAGAGCGGGAATGGCACACGCCCAGGTCGCAAATCACATCTGTTTCTTTGAGCCAAAAACCATTTATCGAGAAATTAGTAGATAGTGGGAAAGTAGAGCCTAGCCTTAAGCATACCGTTTTATCCAATGATATGGCTAGCCCCCATCTGCTGGCCCATTCTGGTATGGTATCCAGCGCCGATTGTAATAGGGAAGGTTGGTCGATACAGTATACCTTGACGGCATCAGCAAACACAGAACACTGTATCCCGGAAGGAAGGCGCAATCAAGTCATTAATGTAAAGAACGAACATCAAAGGTCCTAAGCAGGTGCCTTGGTAGACACCACTGCCCGTTCGATACGTTTTAGAACACGAATCATTAAGAACAACTCTCGGTGCCTATAGGAAAAGAACGATTTCATAAACTTGAGAAGACAGCCTTTATTGCGAATTGTTCCAAATTCCAGAATAGAAGGGGTAAGGGTACGGAGTCAAATGCTTTAAAAAAATCAGTGTAGGCGGCAAAAACGGATTTCTTTTTTGTCAATAGCGTGGTGCCATTTTGGGATGACAAAAAGAAGCGCTGAAGCAGTTGACCTTCTAGGGATGAAGCCATGCTGGCATGGTGACTACGTTCCGATATAATAAAACTTCTCAGTTGATCGCATACGATCCTTTCCATTACTTTACTGACAGAAGAGGTGAGGCACACTGGCCTGTAATTCTTGAAGTCGCTCCTACTTCCTTTTTTTATGTATTGGCCTAACAAGCGCGAGGCGCCAGATGTCGGGTACCGCCCCTCGAGGGAGTATCCTGTTGGAAAGATATGTCAAAGCCGGAGTTATCCTATCAGCAGCCCGCTTAAGAAAAATGTATGGCAGACCATCCAGAGAGGTTGGGCAGCGAGACTGAGCTACTCGCCCAGATCCGAAAGACGTTTCACAATTGATGTCTACCCCCTCCAATAAGAGGTATGAGCGGAAACCAACATATGCTCGCCAAAGGGCAGTGCGACTTCTTTTTATAGAAGCTCTTCGAAGTATCATATCGCAGAAAAACCCTCGGCTTTCTCGGAGTCAAGACACCGCATTGTCTCAGAAGACCTGATGATGCCATTAGATGGAAGCTCTTTATTCTAGCACTTGCATACCAAAACTCTTAGTATTATCCTGAGGCACGGCAATCGGCGGTATTCGTTGCTTAAGCTTTTTAGCCTCGGCCCGCGCCAGTTTTTTTCTCAGGAAGCGGGGCTATGCAGCACAGGCTGGGTTTCGTTAAGTAATGTCCCGTTTTCGAATAGTTGTTGCACTCCCTAGATTGTGCACGAGCTGTCCTAGTAGCGAGGCAGCCCTTTGAAATCACACAGATAGAAGTTGCTCAGAATACCAATATGAATGACACAAATCGAAGGGACGATACTCGCTTCTCTAGGCTACCTCTTAATAGTCTAAGTCGCGTCGTTGCATCAGTTCTTCATGCTACCGCTTTGCCGCTATCGCGAGCCCCTGACTAACATATAAACGACCAATGGCGCTATCAATCTGCTTTTTACCCGAGCTACGAATTTCGTGACAAACAGACGTACACCACAGCATACACACGCACAGTACATACTTAGCGAATTATATAATTGTGGGATAATATTAACGTATGGAATAATTAGGTTGGGCAGAAAGTCCTGCGACAACTTCCAACATTTTTTTTTTTTCTGAATAATCCATATGTGAACACTGATGTTTAGGGCAATGGTAGAGCATTCTCGAGGCTCTAATCCACGAGGTGGATATAAGTCTGCAGTAAGTAGTTTAATCATGAAAATTGAAAAACCTCGAACTCTAGTAAATCCACACTCCCCGTCGCCTGTCTAGTACAAGTGTCTATCATAACTGATGGATTTGTGTCGAAACCAACATTCGCAATAGTTACACACAGGCCTGTCGTTCACCACGCTACCAACGTTGTTCACCCTTACCCAGCCATCTTCGATTTCTTGATACTTTTGCAAGGAGCCCGTTCACTCCATTACAGATGGGGCTATTACGGACGCTACACAACAAATTCTTCATTATGGACACCATTGTTTAGCTAGAGGTCTAGGCTGCACAACTCCAGAAGCTGACCGAGGCAGCTCTCGCGGAGCCCTCGTGCTGCGACAATATTTATTTCTTTCATGACAATGCGAATCACCATGATCTGTAATGAGATCGGGAAAAAAATTCTGGGGTTGTGGCAAGATTTCTTACCTCTCTTAGCGTAATCCCCTGATGAGCTATGAAGGCCTGCAACCTATCCTGGACCTTTGATCATCATCTTGATAACGAAATAATTAGACGATCAGCTCCAACTCGGAAGTGCGGTCGCCTACTTTCTTGACCCGCACTCCGCTGGCTTTTGGAAAAGGTGCATCAGGAAATTTTCTGAGAATTGAAGACAAGTGGTGGACACTTATGATAGAATATGACCGGTCAGGAGTTGTAAGCAAAAAGATAGAATTGAAATCAAAAAATTGTAGAAGTGTCGCAGGACTTTCTTGCCGACTTAATTTTATATTTTTTATAGATTTTTGCGGAATTAACGATGATTTTTCAATTTTATTTTCAATTTTTTTCCCTTTCAATGAGTGAGACTCATAAGTAAGCGTAGCATAAAATCAAGGGGTTGAAACTGAATCAGATACTCCTCAGCCTGAGAACGGTACCACGAGAAGATGATGTGGGTTGGAAAAGTGGAGGTACTGGTGAGCAACTTTAGTGTGCGTCGTGTTTTTGATTTTTAATTCAGAGAGAACTCTAAATACTATATTGTTGAAAGCGTTACAAATTAACTAATCCAGGTTCGTATCTTTCAGACAAACCGGCTGGCATTTAAAAAAACTCACAAGTGAGGTCGTTCAGGGTGAAGAGCGCTTTTTCAAAACGGTTTTTTGCATGCTGTAGGGGCTCTCACGGGGACGACAATACTATGTTTCATTTTTGCTGAGCGGCATTCTAAAGGCCAAAAATTGATAGGGAAGTGGTCCAAGGTTCAATCCCTCTTGATGACAGAATTTTTGCACTTTAGTTGGAGCTTCGAAAATTCCTTAAAATAGCGCCAGCACCAGTACTAGGTATCGTACTCATCATTAAGACCATGAGCAAGAAAGGCAGTCAAACCTGTGGGAAAAAGTTGTAGCGCCAGACTGGCGCCAAACGGCGCCAAACTAGCGTAAATTGAAGCTATCGGATAAAATTAATGACATATTCGTGATCAGGGCACTCGATCTTCCTAAATCAGAAGTTCTTGAGAAAATTGAGAATTTGACCTGGATCCGAAAAATTGGCCAGTGATAGCTCAGTAGCCCATAGTTGCCTCCAGCCGGTGCACTGGAGACGAGTTCCCAGTTATCCTTCTCAAATAAATGGACAATGGGAGACATCCAGGCTGGTAATGGGCAACAGGGCACCATGATTTTGAAGTCGGCAGTCTCTCCTTCATCAAGACGTGGTAATTGGAGCCACGGCTCCTCCAATCGCAAGGCTGCGTGTCCATAGATGGAGCGATTTCAAGTACTGCGACATGATGGCGAAAGATGTTTCCTATGAAACCGAACCTTAGTACTTTAGTTCCCGTGAGCCGACAAGGCATTGCGCTTGATTTCGGCGCCGCACTCGTATTCAAGTCGCTCGGCTACAGGTCGTCATACTAGCCCATGGCCACACTCTTTTTCGAAGTTAGGTCAAAACCTAGACTTTTCCTGAAATTCGGCAAGTGGGGGTAGGTCAGGGTCCTGTACACGATTATGGCGTTCGTTTTTGACGTCGGCGCCATTTGGCGCCAGTTTGGCGCTGCGAACTTTTTCTTCCAATTTTTGCTAGAAAACCCATTTGCAAGGGCTACTGACGGTCCTGAATGAGAATATAGCGTTAATTTTGACGCTGAAGCAATTTGGCGCCAATTTGGAGGTGATTATTAAAAATGCAAAAACTGGCCCAGGAGCGGACTCGACCCACAAAGTCGCGCCAACCACAGTCCACCACGTATCCACTCGGCCACCTGCTCGCTGCGATGTGTACGACGATGCCTATGAAACCTCTACACTTTCTTCAGCAGTACCACGTACAGTGCTTCAATTTTGAGCGAATTTCGAGTTGTTTTTGATATTATCTTCATCGGCGCCCTTCAAAATGCAGGTGGTCGTTTGTACAGGTCCGAAACTTCACTCCAAAACAGCAAAAACCACCCCTTCTTAGCGAATTTTTTCGACCATTTTTTGGCCTTCAGGGGGCCGCTCAGCGAAAACGAAACGCAGTATTGTGGTCTACGTGAGAGTGCCTACAGCATGCAAAAAACCGTTTTGAAAAAGCTTCCCACACCCTGAACGACCTCCCTTGTCAGAGAAGGGATACCTGACGTGAAAAAATGCGTCAATCAGTCACGGGGATGACAGCAACCTGTTGAGTCATTTGAGAAATTTCCGCTGATTCATGTAACACTTTACATATTGCTTTACGAGACGTTTCTCACTATATCATTAGCGTTGTCAATTTTGTTCTTAGGTAATTATTTCCGCGTTTTCAATGTTTCGGAAACTGTAAACTTTGATGGAAGTGGACTCAAATAGGAGAAAAAACTTTGATGGAAATGGACCCAAATAGGAGAACAACATAGAAGTTTTACCTGAGACACAGAAAATACGAAGCTTTTTGCCCTACGCTGCCAAAAGTCAAGAACCGGACAGCGAGATCCGATTCGCGATCGCCTAGCTTCTTAGCAATACGACACCCTAACCCCTTCATGAGGTGTTTAGAGGTGCAACCTCTACAGTGCGAGGTGTTTAGAGGTGCAACCTCTACAGCGCGAGCCCACCACCTCCACCCACGGGAGGGACTTTCTTTGTGAGGGCCACACCTTCGCCTTAAACAAGCAATTTCGCGCGACTTCATTTTACACAATAATTATCTGGAATAGGGATTCAAGCTTGTCATGATATCTTACCAAAAATCAGCTATCGCGATGAAGCACTACGAACCAGATCTATTCGGAGGTTGTCGTCACTTGTGGTGTATGGTCCGCACCCAATGCTCTTCCCGTTTCTTGAGAGGAAAGGCATGTGCTCTGCTTGCATCTTCTTCTGAGTTTAGAAAACGACCCGTTCATAATAGAATGGTGTCACGCAATGAAGAAGAAATTTTCAGCAGTGGATCGCGGTCCTCCTCCGTCTTATAAGTTTACCAGTTTTGCTTCGCTCGATATCGTGCGCATGACACAGCAGGCTTTAGCAAAACTGGAGGACCCATAAAATATTAGTATGAGCTACTACATGAACCACCTCACTAATGAATGTGTTAGACCTTCCACAGTTTCACTATTCATCGAGAATACGCGTGATAACGTCTGGAGCTGAACTGGTATATTTTTTTCACAACTGTAAACATCCAGCATTCTTGCTGGATTCGGTAATTTAATAGTGAATAGGATTTTCTTTATGTTTATCAGTTGACGTGAACAAAGTCTATTTGGGTATAACAATTCCGTGCGAAACGAACTGCTAGTCGTCAGCCTCAAAATGAAATGAAATTTGCCTATTTACATACACCAGTGAGGAGCTGATGCTTATCATTTATTTACTACATTCACCATTATTTAGAACCCAGGAAGGATTAGCGATTTAATGGGTTTGGGCTTTCTTGATATCGCATGAAATAAAACTTATTATTTGCTGAAGACTTGTTTAAGTTTATGATTGACTTCTATTAAGTAAGCTGGTTATATCGAAGCAATGTGCACTTACCACCACAAATAGATTTTAGTAGGGACGCTCTAGTGTCAGCGCAAGCTACGTAACGGAATCGGAGACTTTTGCGTTCTGACGCGCCTTATCAGCCTTTATTAGCTCTAACCACTTTATATTACCTACCAACAATGTCACCGTCCCATCCCACATAAAACTTGTAAGTATGGAACACTGCAAGCTCGGAGGTGCACAAATAAGAACTCCGGATACCAGCTTAGTAGGTCCGCAAGCTTTGCCGAGATCGATTCCCATCATGATAGCAGTTAATGGGGAGATAACAAAAAAAAAGAAACTGAATAAAACAGAACGTAACAACATTCAGGTAGGTACAACATAATGACATTCAGAGATAAAAATTCGCTTTTGAGCCATTCAAGTTCGGTCAAGGTAGTTTCTGTTCTTCTGTTGTTAAAACCACACTTGAGAAATTACGATCTTTCTGACTTTGCTCCTAAATGAGCGAAGAAGAGTCTGAGTTTATGACGGAGGGGGTAGATTATTCCAGAGCGTTATAACTCTCTGCGAGAGAGAACTTCGGAGATCCGACGTATTCGTTTTATCTCTCAAAACTCTGAAGCCATGACCCCTTGTGCGACCAATCGTTGAAGATTTTTTGAATAAGCGTCAAAATCCAAATCCACTAATCCGCCAGACAGCTTGTAAACGAAGTCGTAATCAAAAAGTTTACGTCTCATTTCAAGAGAGTCTTCCTTCAGGAAGTCTATCCTGATATGGAATATGACATATACCTTCACAAGCGAAAATCCGCTCAGTGAAACCAAACTGAACACTCTCAATGAGCTCCACCATAAAACGAGTGGAGGGGCCCCACGACATGGGGCAGTATTCCAAGATCGGGCGCACGTAGGTGACAACGAGTTTGAATAGCGTTTTAATATTCCTTGTAGAGAAAGCGCGTAAAATAAAGTTAGCTCTACAACGCGCCAGGCGTATCATTCTGACAATGTACTCGCTAAAATCTAGAGAGCGGGAATGGCACACGCCCAGGTCGCAAATCACATCTGGTTCTTTAAGCCGAAAACCATTTATCGAGAAATTAGTAGATAGTGGGAAAGTAGAGCCTAGCCTTAAGCATACCGTTTTTATCCATGACCATAAATTAAAAAAAAAAAAAAATAAATGATTAGTCCCTCCTAACCGCGGAGCCTTCCTTTCTGCGCAAGCTTCTAATCCTCCCATGTCCTTCCTCGCTGTGCACACCATCATCTCGTTGAAGTGCGCGTATGCAACACAATGTGTGTCCAAACATGTATGAAGGACACCAATCTAGATATGGACGGTAGTATTTTCGCTCCCTCCGTCATCCTCCCTTCCTCTCTCCACTCGCCCTTCAGCTGCCACGCAGCCCCGATGTGGATGTGAACGGTAAGTGTGCCTTAGAGCAGGTGTTTATATAGGTCCCTGAAGTGTTATCACAACTAATCTACAAAACATGATATCTCAAATCCTGTCGCTAACCCGCATTTGTAGCTGGTTGTTTATCTCGCTTGAGCTTCCTTCTCACTCACTTCATGTTGCGGAGGAACACACAATACACACTCTGGTTCACACCACACAGCTCACACACACACAATACAGATACCAAACGCGACACACAAAGTTAGCGCTTATAATATAGTAGGATATGGCTAGCCCCCCATCTGCCCGGCCCATTCTGGTATGGTATCCAGCCGATTGTAAAGGGAGGTTGTTCGATACAGTATACCTTGACGTCAATCAGCAAACACACGAACACCGTATCCCAGAAGGAAGGCGCTCAGCAAAGTCATTAATGTAAAGAACGAACATCAAAGGTCCTAAGCAGGTGCCTTGCGTGGACACCACTGCCCGTTCGATACGTTTTAGAACACGAACCATTAAAGAACAACTCTCGTGCCTATAGGAAAAGAACGATTTCATAAACTTGAAAAGACAGAGCCTTTATTGCGAATTGTTCCAACTTCCAGAATAGAATGGGTAAGTGCGGAGTCAAATGCTTTAAAAAAATCAAGTGTAGGCGCCAAAAAACGGCATTTCTTTTTTGTCAATCAGCGTGGTGCCATTTTGGGATGAACAAAAGAAGCGCTGAAGCAGTTGGACCTTCTAGGATGAAGCCATGGTGGCGATGGTGACTACGTTCCGAATATAATAAACTTCTCAGTTGATCGCATACGATCCTTTCCATAACTTACTGACAGAAGAGGTGAGGCACATTGGCCTGTAATTCTTGAAGTCGCTCCTACTTCCTTTTTTATGTATTGGCCTAACAAGCGCGAGGCGCCAGATGTCGGGTACCGCCCCTTGAAGGAGTATCCTGTTGGAAGATATGTCAAAGCCGGAGTTATCCTATCAGCAGCCCGCTTAAGAAAAAAGTATGGCAGACCATGCCAGAGAGGTTGGGCAGCGTGAAGGAGCTACTCAAGAGTCGAAAGACGTTTTCACAATTGATCTCTACCCACCAAAGAGGTATGAGGGAAATCACATTGCTCGCGGGCAGCAGACTTTCTTTTTATAGAAGCTTTCGAAGTATTTCGCAAAAACCTCAGCTTCCTCGAGTCAGAGAGCACGCATTGTCCCATCAGAAGAAATGATAGTGCCCATAGATGGAGAGCTCTTATATTCTAGCATTGCAGTAGCTCCAAAACCTCTTAGTATTCCTGGAGCGAAGGCAATGCGGTAATCCATGCTTAAGTTTTAGCTAACCAGTTTTTTCTTGAGCAGGCGGGGTATGTAAGAATAGGCGGGGTTTCCGTAAGTAATCCCGTTTTTGAATAGTTGTTGGACTCTACTGTGCAAAGCTTCTAGCTAGCGAGGAGCTTTGCACGACGATGCAACGACAAAACGAATTGGCGATGCTCGCTTTCTAGCCCCTCTTTATCAGCTATTATTCATCGTTATCAGTTTCTATCATATTACCACGTCTCCCATCTAACCCCTATAACATATATAAGAACCACGTGCACTATCGTTACTGTGACTCGAGCTATGAATTTCCCGTCAAACATCAAAACACAAAACACACGACACACACACCCACAGACACACATAGCCGCTATAAATATACCAGTTTAGCTCGCACCGCTACCGCGCGCAATGATAGAACCTGACAATCGATGAAAGCTTTAGATTTCGATTTAGTTTTACTATATCTAATACGATTTTTTTTAGATTTTTGAGATTTTACTGAATTATAGTTACAAGTTTCTCGCCCGCTACGCTAGCGCTGGACTCGAACTGTTTGATAGGACTGAGAATCGTGAAGCTTTGGTTCGCACACGCTTAAGCTATAGCTTACTTCCTTAAATGCATTACTGTCCGTTGCTCATCGCTTGGCTGAATGCTCACTGTTTGATAACGCGCAGGTGAAGTGGCACAGCTAAAGTGATGTATTGTAACAACCCCCATCATGCGATATCGAGGTAATTTTAGCGGTCCGAATATTTGATGATTCCCAAATTAGAATGCCCAGTATTTCCACTATCGTATCTATTCGATGCATCTCATTTCATCGTCAAAAAGCTCGAGAAACGTGCAGCGGTCGAAAAAGGTGTTTTGAGTTAGCAATTATACACGCTAATGAAATGAAATGTGACATGAATGCACTATTCTGCAATTCTGGTTTGCGCGTTATCTCTAGCGTTCGTACCATTCATTACTATAGTCCTCGCTGTCGTTATCACTTTTTAAAACCACAACAATATGTCACCGTCCCACCCCATAATAATGTCGCAAAATCATTCCTGACGACTGCTGCGGAGCGCATTATTTATTGCGTTGAAATTTGTGTTTTCAGCGCCTCTTATCTGCTCTATTGCGTTATCACTTTGCAACCCCCGAGCCAAATATTGTCCCGCCCCAGCCCCTATTATAGCCCTGTCCCAAAAATCAACTCCTGCCGACTAGCTGCGAACAGCATGTACATATTTCGTGAAAGTTGTGTTTCAGCGCCTCTTCATCTGGTCTTATCAGTCATATAACTTGCAACACCCACCGCAATATTGTTCCAGCCGCCACCCCTATACCATGTCCCCAAATAAACGTCTGAAGCGTGCTGCGAGCGCATTAACATATTCGTGAAATTGTGTTTGCAGCTTTCCTCTTATCTGCTCATTATCAGTTCGTTATCACATGATTGTAACCCACCACCAAATACTGTTCTCGCCCCACCACTAATACCATGTCCCAAAATAACTCCTGACGACCTGCTGCGGAGCGCATAGCATATGCGTGAAATTTGTAGATATCAGTCGCCTCTTATCTCTCTTATAAGTCAAGATTATCACCTTTGTCAACACCCGCACCAAAATGTACCGCTCGCACACACAACTTAAAAGCATATCAAGAAAATCAGCTGCCTAACGACGCTGCGGCGCGTGCTTAATGAATTTCAGTGAACACAGCGCACCACATACACCACACACACACACACGTAAGCAGACAGAAGCATAGCGTTTATTATATAGTGGAAATGTATTAACTGTCGCGTTTGCCATCAGGCTGGTTGTAATCCACTGTTTTGATACAGCGCAGTGACGTGACAGCAAATTGATGATGTAAACAACCACTATGCGGTGCGAGTATCGAGGTAATTGGCGGTCGAAGTATTGGAACCGGATGCCAGCAATTCATTACTCATAATTTATTCGGAGGCAACCCATTCATCCTCAAAGGACTCAGAAGGTGTATCGGTTGAAAGGGTCTGAGTTACCTAATTACAACGCTGAGAAATGATTATTGAAATGAAAGCATTATCTACGTACAGCTCTCTATGTCTCCCTATATTCAAGGGCTCTCACGTTTGAAGCGCATATCGATACTATCAGTCCTCACATCATTAGTCACTCTGACCCCCACCAAATATATGTGCCGTCCCACCCCCTCCAATTCTCAAATGTCCGCAAAATCAGCTCCCCAACGACTGCTGCGACGCGTGCTAGTGAATTTCGTGACACCCACACACACACACACAGCTGCGCCCGTGCTATGAATTGTCGCTGACACACACACCACACTGAGGGCCAACACGCAACACACCACACCCAACATAACCCACACAACATAACACATCACAGCACATAGCGCTTATATATGTAATAACGGGGATCCGTGGGATAGGCTTGATCGACGCCTCCGATCCCGACAGGAAGCGAAGTTCGAGAAGGGAAAGCTGACCTAGTTAGGACAGGGCGGACAGTGAGGTTGCTCACCAACAGCTGCATTTACATCGAAGAATAGTCCCCCGCGATCTAGCATGGTCTTTGGCGCAATTGACCCGGAACGCTCACTATCTCATCACTCACCGTGGGTCTATACGTGAGTGATTAGATAGCATATAGAGCGTTAGCTTTGAAGAGGGCACAACTATCAGAGTGGCATCAGTGCGAGTATCAACGGGCAAGGAAGGGGTCCATTTTTGGAGTTCCGGGCCACTTCCTCGGTTTTTCTTCTTTTTTTTGTATCACTGACCATCTTTTGCTTAATTTTTGATGGGCTGCGTTTTCATCGTGGAATCCACCTATTCCAAATATATGCGAGAGGGCAAAAAAACCTTAGTAAGTCTAAGGGATTTGTGAAGAAGGAGGGGCTTCCAAGAGGTCCGAAAATCGTATATTTTGCTTACGACTGGCATCAGTGCACTTTTTCGTCTCTCACTGAGAGGAGGTGGAGGAAGTGCGACGGCAAAACGTTCTCGAAGTGTCTCAGTATCGCAGTAGAATTGCGTAATAAAGGCAGGCCGTAGGATAAAACTGGTATATAAGAGCGCTTCGTAGTTATGACTGCGCTACGGAATAAATGAAAAAGGGAAGCAAAGCAGGTAAACGTCTTGAAAACGCTAAAATTAAGGCCTTAGCTTTCAGTAAGGTTATGGTACGAAGGCGGTACAGGGCGATTAAAGAATGCAAACACACGAAAGAGTACGCTGATTTCTACAGGACGGTGGGGAGCCGATAGTCACAGGCCCGTATGGATCGGCGCCTTGAGCGTGAAATTCGTGCGACGAAGCCGACATCATTCATGTACATGGGTACGGACCCCACAATTCCCGTCGCGGTATTTTTCAGCTGATCCCAGAGCTTGCTGTTAGGTTTTTAGTAGAAAGTTCGAATTTGAAAAAAATTCTCTCAAATTTTTAAACGATCATATATGGGACTATTATTGTTTTCCGAAGAGGCAATTCGAATCGAAGCATATCGCTCCGGGGACGTGACACGGCCTCGCTCCTGAAACAGTTCGCTTGGAGCGTCCCCCTCTCGTGTCGCTTCGCGTCTGGTTCTCTAGCGTGGTAGCCGTTTAGCGGGGAGAGCATTGGCGTTGAAGAGGGCACAAGAATAAGAGTCGCGTCCATGTGGGATTTAACGGGCAAGGAGGGGGTCTTATTTCTGGGGTACCGGACCTTTGTCATACTTCTTCGTCATACCTCTCCACTCTCCACTGACCACCTTTACTCCAATTTCCTGTCTGCAGACTTTCAATCGTCGAATCCGCCTTTAGGTTTTGTTTTCCACCAGGAGAAATCAATCATTGATGTCCCCTATAACTAGTTACGGCCTCTCCTGAATATTTCTTTTTTGTGTTGTCCAAGTGTTATGCGCTCTTTTCCAAATTTGATTTTTTCGTCAGAACTACAGTGGGTTGACCATTGTACATATCATCGAATTCTAACCGATAGGTTTTGCCAGGGTTCAAAAGAGGTAGTTACTAACACCAGGTCTGGAATGCAGCTGATTCCATCATTTCTAGGGAATATTTTTCAGAATACTGCGGTGCCTCCCGTGTTCGCTAGACACCTTATGAAGTAGGCCTGAAATTAGACTTGCAAATCCTTCTATTTTATAAAGCGCTAACTTTGTGTGTCGGTTTGTGTATCTGTATGTGTGTGTGTATGTATGTGCGTGAGTCCGTCCGCAAAATGAAGTGAGTGAGAAGGAAGCTCATGGGATAAACATGAACAAACCGCTAACAAATCGGGTAGCTTACAGGATTTGAGATATCAATGTTTTGAGCATGGGCTATATAAACACCTGCTTAGCACACTTCCGTTCATTCCACATGGTGCTGCAGTGGCAGCTGGAGGGCAGTGGAGAGAGGAAGGGAGGATGAGGAAGGGAAGCGAAAAATCAACCGTCATATCATGATTGTGTCCCTTCTACTGTATGAAACACCATTGTGTTGCATACGCGTCACTTCCAGGAGTTGTTGGTGTCACTGGAGGAAGGGACCATAGCGGAGGAAAAGCTTGCGCAGGGAAGGAAGGTCCCGGCTGTTGACGGGGGACTAATCTGGTAAGTTATACGACGTGAGAAAAAGGATGGCGCTCCGAAGGAAACTAATCGATTCAAAGAATTGCTTGCTATTAGCAAGCAGAAAAATCAAATTCGAAAATCGAAAAAAAGAACAATAAGGTTTTTTGTACAATCTAACAGCGAGATGTTCAGAAGAGGTTATGAAGGTACTTCATCAATCAGTTTGTCCTGGTGGAAACAGAGTGGGAGCTAGTTGTCGGTTAGATCTCAATAATTGTACCTCCCAATTCGCAAACTTGAAATTTATCAAATTTACATTGAATGTAGAAGAGAGGTAAGTATTTCTGTAGGGTATGTAGTTCACTTTGGAATGGTATATAACAAGTCGTAAGACATGGGGCTTCGTGGGAAACATTGTAACCTGTGGAACCTAAAGAAAAAAGCCGTTGCTCATCGGACAACCTAATATTATAATTTTCTTCTGTGTTCCGATGTGTAAGGTTGAACAAACCTATCCCTAGAATGCTAGTGGATCTTTTTCGCATGAATCCATGAACGTGATACTTGATAGTGATTTAATATTATCAGGAACCTAAGAAGTCAGAGGAAGTGGTCCCGATAACTCCTATGGGAACGATAAGGAAAGTTACGTGATGGATTGGGTAGAGGCACAGCCCAGTGAGATGATAGGTGACGCTTCAGCGGAAGTGGCGCCTGATCCACGGCGTGAGAAGGTGCCGAAACCCACTTCCGGTATGCAGCACCTTTGTATCAGACTGGGACGCAGGGTCACCGTGCGTTGCGCGGATTTTGAAATTTTTACAACCCCTCTCTTTTCGAGGGTATTAATACGACTCCCTGTATTAGCTATTAATATGTTCTTACACATTTTTGTGCCCACTAACGATTACTCATCACGAGATGTACTACCAATGTTTTACGTGAACTCAGGCACGTTCATAACCACAGAAAACTCTATTTCAAAAAACATTCAAATTTTCTCCGAACATGCAAATTTCCCTTTTTCTATAAAATAGAAAACTGATTCACATCAAAGGCAGAAATTACATTAAGAGAGCAATTCATTTCAAATTAAATTAGGGATGGTGAGTGGTACAAGAAAGAAGGAAAAGTCATGAGAGTCTCAAGAAATAGGGCGCCTTCCTCGGCGTGAACTGCGCCAAGAGTGAGCCATGCTAGATTGCCGGGGCGCATCCTTCGATGCGAATTACAGGGTGGCTACTAAATATTGGCGCATGGTTTTTTAATATCAAGCATTTCCAAAAAAGAGAAACTATCATATCTTCAGAAGTTTATCTTCATATACAATAAAACATGAAAATTCATTACCAAAGAAAGGCTCGAGATGCGTCTTTTTGTAGCGTATACAGGCTTGAAGTCTTTTTTCAACTTGACATGACCGTGGGCCGCAAGTAGCTGACGTCGGCGTGACGTGAGTAGATTTCAGACCAGAAGTGGCGCACGATTTGCAAAACGACAGGCAGTTGTTGGATCTGCTAGCAGACATTCTGCTCGATCTTGTTTACACACCAAGGAACTGCTTTTCAAATTTGTCATGGTTTGGGCAGGAATTACTTCTGAAACCATGACACCGCTTGTCTTTGTGAATGAATACATCAAAGCAGCCCCAGATCTACACGGAAACAACTTTCACGTGATGCCCTTCTTTCAATGACCCTTTTATCTTTCAGCGAACGTTTCGCATTCTTCAGCAAGACAGGGCGCTCCACATGCCCGCAAAATCAATGTTGAGAACTGTGACCGTCATTTTCCAAGTTAGGGGCATAAAATTTTGGTCATCTAAGTCGCCCATTTGAACCTATTGATTTGGCGGTGGGGGTTTCTCGAAGCAGAAGATGCTTCTGAGCAACGTCCAAGTTTGGACTCCCTGAAGGCCTCCTTGGAAGAGGCGTGGACGCATCTTGACTCAGCGACTTGCGGCCCACAGCAATGACCAGTTGAGAAGAGATTTGGATAGTGTATCGCTGCCGAAGAATATTTGAGCACTTTCTTCAGCAACGTGCTGCCATGTTATAAGGTATATAAAGATAAAACTCTGAAGATTAAAGCTTCTCGTTTTGAAAATATGGTCAACAGTTCATGCGCCACATATTTAGTGGCCACCCTGTACACGTTGGTCGCACGAGGACGCAAACCGTCCTTCGCACTTTTTCGAAAATTTAGGGGGGTCTCCATCGACCTCTCCAACTACCCACGCACAGACTCAGGAAGCTATCCCGATAGACCACTCCTCTCTCTACCCCGACCATCGCCCTCGCCATCAGGGGTGTTTCTATAGTCTTCATTCTGCAACGACGCACTCACGAAACCAAATTCACAACCCATTTACCGTTCATTCAACAATTACTAATTCCACTCGGATGCGGTGCCCTTCCCTTCCACACACGAATCGAACCACTCATTCATCGTGCGTACGCACGGTTGACTCTGGTCCGCATCTTTGAAGGCAAGCCCCGGGATAAGACTCAATAGAGCCCTCGTGATGACGACTGCGCTGCGGAGCGACCTAAAAGGGAAAGGAAGCAAGAAGAATCTTCGGAAAAGCTAAGATCAAGACCTTGAACTCCAGTAAGTTCGGATGTGGTACGATGGCGAGACAAAGCGACCAAAGAAGACAAAACCGCGAGAGAGTACACTGATCTATACATCAACGTAGTGGTGGGAAGTGTCGCAACAGGGATGATGATTGCAGGCCTGTAAGGATTAGCGCCCTGCCCGCGCACATTCGCGATGAAGTGGAGTCATCAATAGATACGGCCAAGATAAATCCTGTTTGGACGATAAGGAATGTCACATATTGGATCATGCCGAATGGGCAACAGGCGTTGTTTCAGTGACAGTGACGCCTTGTCAAGGGCGCGATGAGGCGTCGCTGCCACTAAACCCATTCTCCACGCCGGCGTGATTACTTCCTCTAGAGAATCGATCACGCTGGCTTCCACGTGGATTGCCGAACCCGCGTCATCTCACCGATAAGGTCGAAGAGCATGGACGAGCATATCTCCACGGTAGACACGATACAATTAGATAAGAGGATACGGCTGCTTAAAGGAAGCGACTACGTAAAGAATTTTCGCATCGAGGGAGAACCTGCGCACACGGAGCAATTACTTGGCTGCCAAAGGAAGCGATGTGTGGCCTCCCACGGCGAAAGATGATGTGGTTGCGGAGCAGGACCGCGTGACGCCCGCCCCCAGTGACGTGACGCCCACTAGTTTTATTGATGATCTGGATGGACTGTTTGTGTTGGTGTTTCATTTTGGATGATCATTTCCCTTCTAGCGGCTGTATCTCCAACTTGCCCGCGCATTGCCTTAATCCATCAACACACTATGCTTGTTGTCATGGGCGCTATCGGGATTAACGCGTCCGAACCACGTCCCTCTTTACAGTCGCTCATACATGGTCGAAAATGAAAGAGCAATCAAAAGGGTACTATTTTGCTTTTTTGACGGATTTCTTTGTTTTTTTTTCGCCATTGGCGTACTATTGAGACCCCTTGTCCCTCTAAACCCCTGTGAGATCTATCGTATTGGCGTACTATTGAGAATTCTCATAGGGACGATAAGGAAAGCTGTGTACTGGAGTGGGTAGAGTCCTGCCTAATTCTAGAAACGTGAAGTTTCAGTGGCAGTAGCGCCTTATCAACAGAGCGATAGCACGCCAAAATCCACTTCCGGTTAGCAAAAACAAAGACATCGATGTGTAAAGGGGTGCGATAAGAGCGTGCTAGATAGATACCGCTATCGTTATAGTCGCGTTTTTATTCTGGAGTGCACTCTTATCACAGCCGCACCTTCTTATCTCATCGTATCATATTCCTTAGCTTACACTGTCCAACAATTACTGCCTCACACCTTATCGATTGATAACGCGAGGTAGCAAATCCAGCGTGGAAACCGCCAGTGTGATCGCTTCCTTTAAAGGAAGCAGTCACGCTGGCTTCCACGCTGGATTTGCTCTCTCGCTTTATCAATCGATAAGGTGTGAGGCGAGTAATTGTTGGACGAGTGTAAGCTCATGGAAGATATGATACGATGAGATAAGAACGTGCGGCTGCTTGATAAGAGGTGCACTTCAGAACGAAAATGGGAGTTTCGTGGTAGTGGCGCTTATCACTTCGTTGATAAGGCGCCGCTGCCACTGAAACTTCACGCGTTCTAACATTTGGCAAGACCCTATCCACCCAGTAACATAGCTTTCCTTAATCGTCCCTATGAGAATTATCGTGATCACTTCCTTTAAATTAGGTCACTCTAGTATGGAGATCAAGCGAGATAACCGTACCATATCTAGCACGCTGCAGTTGCATCCCCTTCCACGTCCGATGAGTAAGTGCAACGCCGAACCGGAAGTGAGTTCGGCGCCTTATCACGCCGTTGATAAGGCGCCACTGCCCTTTGAGCGTCAGCTGTCGTTCCTTTGGGAAGGACCCCTACCCAATCCACTACGTCATTTTCCTTATCGTCTCCTTAGGAATTTCGACCAGTTCCTTCAAGGTACTCTAATCACTTGGTCTGTGCACGGCAAGCGATTAGATAGCAAAGTGGGGCACAAGGATGAGAGTTGCATCCATGTGGAATTCAACGGACAAGAAATTCAATTCAATTCATTCCTCGGATACCGAGCCGTTTCTCATAGTTCTCACCCCTCCACTGTCCACGTTTACCCTTATTCCCAATGAGCTACCTTTTCAACGTAAAATCCGAATTTAAGTATTGGAGAATACAATGAAGTGGCCCCAACTGGATTCTCACCAGGAAATTTCCAAACTTTTGAAGCGCCAATTCCGGAGGAAACCATATTTTCAAGTGAGATTTTTCATATTGGAAAACTATGTTTTCCTCTTGACTTTGAATCTATTAGGTGAGCAATGTCGGTTTTCTCCAGGTGGACATTCCTCCAAATTTCCCGGCTTTTGCGCGATCTACAAAACTTACCTTAGCGAAACCGGACACTAGGTCTAACGCTGTTTTCCACAAGAAGAAATCGATCATTGATATAATCATTACTCGGTCGTGGCCTCCTCCAAGGATTCCGCTTCCAGATTGTTAAATAAGTCGCTTTTCTCCAAATTTGGTTTGCCACCGGAATCGGGGAAATTCCACTTCGTAAGACAGCCGTGACTTGACGGTTGACCAGAGAACAAAGAAACACGGCAAAGCTCTCTGAATGTACATAAATAGGAGCATTTACAAGAGGGCATTAGAATATAGAGATATGTCGCTGTTTGATTTCTCCTAATGGATAAGATAAAGATAAGTAAGGACTACAGTAGATAACCTGCTCTATCCAACCGCCAAGAACCCAAGATGAAAGAACACACAGGTGGCTGAGGCGGCTTCTGTCAACCAAAAGGTGTAGATTGACAAGCATACTTTGTGCAGTACTAAGACGAAGTAGGATTTCCGAAGGAAATAAAGGAAGACGAGATGCTGTCATGGTATGCGATTTTTGTAAGCAATCGTCATTTTGTTTCATTCGGAAGTAGGATTCATTGTTAATGTTTTTTTTCTGTGGCTTTTTCTATTTGTCGAGGACATTCACGGAGAAGAGTGGGGAAGCAGGGCTTCTTTCATGAAAAATTCGCGGGATGGTTAAATAACTTTTCCTACTTCGGCTTGTGAGGGGAGTCGTTTCATGAACTTCGGCCTCTGGAGGGAGGCTGGGCTTAGGGGTGGGAGTCGTATATCTCTTCTCGGCACCTCATGAAAGCACATGTATGACACTCAAAGTTGGTAGAATTTTCAATTCATTTTGTCGCCCCATTATATTGTAACTAAAAATATTAGTGTTTGATAGAATTCTTAAAATCAGGTTGTTGCCTCCTATCAATTTTTGGCTTCTTCAAGAACAGAATCTCCTTGTATCCTTCTATTTTATAAAGCGCTAACTTTGTGTGTCGGTTTGTATGTCTGTATGTGTGTATGTATGTATTCCACCAACATTCATTTTGCGGACGGACACATACATACATACACACATACAGACATAAACAACCGACACACAAAGTTAGCGCTTTATAAAATAAAGATACAAGGAATTCTGTTCTTGAAGAAGCCAAAAAATTGATAGGAGGCAACAACCTGATTTTACAATTCTATCAACACTAATATTTTTAATTCAATATAATGGCGCGACAAAAGAATTGAAATTCTACCAACTTGAGTGTCATACATGTGCTTTCATGAGGTGCCGAGAAGAGATATACGACTCCCACCCCTAAGCCCAGCCTCCTCAGAGGCCGAAGTTCATGAAACGACTCCCCTCACAAGCCGAAGTAGAAAAGTTATTTAACCATCCCGCGAATTTTCATGAAAGAAGCCCTGCTTCCCCACTCTTCTCCGTGAATGTCCTCGACAAATAGAAAAAGCCACAGAAAAAAAACATTAACAATGAATCCTACTTCCGAATGAAACAAAATGACATTGCTTACAAAATCGCATACCATGAACAGCATCTCGTCTTCCTTTATTTCCTTCGGAAATCCTACTTCGTCTTAGTACTGCACAAGTATGCTTGTCAATCTACACCTTTTGGTTGACAGAAGCCGCTCCAGCCACCTGTGTGTTCTTTCATCTGGTC